>JASJUZ010000222.1:0-141022 GCA_037159825.1 Tupiocoris notatus | reverse complement strand
TAAAATATATGTAAGTTTCCTCTATACCTACTCAGGCTTTGGCTTTAACGCAGCCTAACTAAAACATATTTTTGTTCCTTGTTAAATTATTAATTAGTGTTGTATTATCTTATTTATTGTTATATTATTGTATTGCATTATCATCGTTTTCAATTACGAGCGCTTGTACAACCATCGATAGGTTACATCGATCCTTACTGTACCGATCTTCGATACATTGTTTAAGGTTTCAACCAAGCACTATCAACCGGTGATTAGATAGCATGATAATCTAATGTGGTACTATTCTATTGTTCAAAAACAGAACACGCTCTCGCGAAGTACCGAACTTCGTTTTTGATTTTTCAATTGAATTAAAGATAAATCTTTTCGAGTTCGCGTGTGTTCATTTCAGAACCTCGAGGAAACTTATAAATCAAAAACTTCCTGTGCTTCCGCGAGATGAGTAAAACGAAAGTACAGTTCCGAATCGCGCTCGGGAGTTCCGTTACCGACCCCAAAACGTCGATTTATTTGGTTACATCTATTAAGTTGCTTGAGCTTAATGAAATTTACCTATTTTCTCCCGCAACCGCACCGTTATCACTACATAGCGAGCTGTGTGCGCTGCCAGCAGTGAAGAAGGCTGTTAAGTCACTCCAAACAAGAGGTCAATTTCGACGAGTAAATGTTACATTGCGCGATAGTCTTCTGCAAACCTACCTAGATGAGGACGGGAACGTTATCTTCAAAGATGAATTCTTGGAACAAGGTAACGATGAAGCAGATGGGCATACACCCCCTACATTGGCCAATGAACTAAACAGGAGGTCGATGCAATCAATCACCAAGGATATGATATGTAATAAATTCAATGGAAAGGACCAGGATGCAAGTGTTTGGCTCAGGTCCTTCAATAAGGAATGCGACCGTCTAATTATTCCACAAAACCAACGGGTGGAAGCTCTACGTTTATTTTTGGAGGGGACACCCTCAGCATGGTTCGAATCCAATTGGACGCTACTGGGTATCAGCACCTGGGAACATTGGACGGCAACGTTCCTGGAATCATTTGGAGGAAAGAGCTGGTCGGACATCTGGTTCGCAGTACAATACAAGTGGATGAAGAACGGTACCTATTCTGAGTATGTGATAAAGAAGTATAGTTTATTAATTAGTGCATTTCCTGATATGTCAGAGGAAGATCGTATAGCGCTAGTGATAGTTGGTCTGCCACCCTTTGTAAACGAAAAGCTAGATAGAAAAGAAATAAATACACAAGGAAAGTTATTATCAAAATTGAATATGATACCTTTAGGAGGGAAGATAAATAAATATAAGAATGATAAGGCTAAGTCGTGGGGACCGGAACATAGCCCTCAGAAACGCTATCCCAACAGGGATTCTGAGTATCCCAATAAAGGTTATTATGATAATAGTTACAGGGCACAAACCTATAAACCCTGTTCATTCTGCGAAAAATTGGGCTACAAAAATAGATTTCACCCAGAGGACAACTGTCGCAATAAATTAGGGGCTTCAGATTACAAGTTCAAAGAGAAAAACGTCAAAATTGCTCACAATACTGAATTAGAACAGCTGTTCAACGAAGAAGTCAAGGATTCAAAAAACTAAAACTGCCTCCACTCATTGAAATTCAAGTAAAAATTGAAAATATGGATGCGCGCGGATTGTATGACCCTGGGGCCAATATAACTATGATCACATCTACATATTTAAGCATGCTAACAAAAGCTAACAAAAATCATACAACAAATGTCATTAATAAAAGTTACGCGTATAGAACAATGAGTGGAGAGGATAACTCCTGTGGAATTATATTTCTAAAGATGAGAATTTTTGAGATCGAAAGAGTGGCCAGATTTTTTGTTGTCGACAAAGAGAACTTTAATTATGATATTCTACTAGGCCTGGACAGTATTCTTGATTTCAGGCTGCGGCAGGATGAAAATTTGAAAATATCTCAAGCAATAGAAGAGGATTCACGAGAAAATGGGATTCTACACAAGCAAACCCCCTACATCAATTGGAATGATTATCTTCCGATTGAGGAGTTCGACGTGAAAACAAAACATTTAGATGAGGACAAACGACATGAAATCTACAAGCTGATCGACAAATATGGTAATTGTTTTGCAAGAAATAAGTTTGATATTGGTCAGGTACGAGATTGTGAGGCTCAAATTACATTGAACCAGGATACTTACGTGGCAAAAAGACCTTACAGATGTTCCTTCGAGGACCAGAAGGAAATTGAATCGCAGGTAGCTGAACTGTTGAAGCACGGAATTATAGAGGAGTCCTATTCGCCTTTCGCCTCTCCTGTGACAATGGCATATAAAAAAGAAGGAAATGCAAGGCTGAAGACCCGACTCTGCATAGATTTCAGAGAGCTAAATAAACTAATAGTTCCAGAAAGTCAGCCATTCCCATTGATAGACGACTTAATTATTCAAACCAAAGGATGCCAATGGTTTTCCAGTTTTGATATAAACTCTGCGTTCTGGACAATTTCTCTACGCCAAGAAGATCGCCACAAAACAGGTTTTGTAACTAGAAACGGACATTACCAATGGGCTAGTTTACCATTTGGCTTGAAAAATGCTCCGGCGATTTTCCAACGCATATTATCAGGGATAATTCGAAGCTACAGGCTGACGGACTTCTGTTTGAACTACATCGACGACATCTTAATATTTTCGCAGACGTTTTCAGACCATATCAAACATATTACATCGTTACTAGAAGCCATTCACACTGAGGGTTTCCGTCTAAAATTTTCTAAATGCACCTTTGCGGCCAGCGAGATACGATATTTGGGCCATATTATAGGGCACAATACAGTGCGCCCACTCACAGACAATCTAGTGGCTATAAAAAACTTCCCTACTCCTACAAACCGCAAAAATATTCGGCAATTCTTGGGAAAACTCAATTTTTACGGCAAATACATCCCTAACTCATCACAGCTACTGGAACCTTTCCACAATCTCTTACGAAAGAATGTACAATTCACATGGGATGACTGCTGTCAGAAGACATTTGAAAACGTAAAGAACTACTTAACCACTCCGCCAGTCCTAGCTATTTTCGACAAAGACGCACCAATCAACATATACACTGATGCAAGTGTGTTAGGAATAGGGGCGGTGCTAAAACAACCTCAAAACGATGGCAGTGAGAAACCCGTTGCATACTTCTCTAGAAAGTTGAATGATTCGCAAAAGAAAAAAAAGGCAATATATATTGAATGCATTGCCATCAAGGAAGCCATCAGGTACTGGCAATATTGGTTGATGGGCAGACACTTCCGCATTTTCTCCGACCACAAGCCCCTAGAAAATCTTCGTATAAGCGCACGAACTGATGAGGAACTGGGAGAGCTAACAAACTACCTCCTGCAGTTCGACTGTGAGGTGATCTATAAACCAGGAGAATCAAACACTGAAGCGGATTGCCTCTCACGAAACCCAGTTCTTGAAACTTCGGACCAAGTACTCCCAGATGTATTACAGGTGGTAAATGTGATCTCTTTAGAGGAAATAAAAAATGACCAGCGTTCCTTCGATACATCAACATTACAAAAAAGAAATGGAGTCTGCTACAGGGAAGTTAGAAAGCGACCTCGTATATGCCTATCAGAATCATTTGGAAAGGATCTCATTCGTCGCACCCATGAATACTACGGGCACATTGGAACCAAGCATTTGCTTAATATGCTGCAACCATCATATTACTTTCCACGAATGAAAACGCATATTCAAAACTATTGCACCAGATGCGATATATGCATTCGTAACAAAACACGGGTAAGAAAAGACAAAGGTACGATGGGCCATTTGGGACCTGCAACTGAACCGTTCCAAATAATGTCGTTGGACACAATAGGAGGTTTTGGAGGGCGTCGTTCAACAAAACGTTATCTCCACCTTCTCGTAGACCATTTCAGCAGATATGCCTACATTTTAACATCAGCAAACCAAAACAGTAACCAATTTATAAAACTACTTGATAGAGTTTGCAGTGAAAGTCCCATAGGTCTGTTGTTAACAGATCAGTACGGCGGACTGACTTCAACAGACTTCGAACAGTATTTAGTCAGCAAAAACATTGAACATGTAATAACATCAGTAGATATGCCATCATCAAACGGATTAAACGAAAGACTGAACCAAACTCTGGTTAACAGAATTCGTTGTAAGATAAATGAGCGCAAATCAAAAGTCGCTTGGCCTACAGTTGCTGCTAAATGTATAAATGAATACAACGACACAATCCATAGCGTAACAGGTTTTACCCCCAGCTACTTGATGAACGGCAAAGAACTAGACATCACACCCCACGAGTTACGAACCCCTAGAGATTTCACAACCGATAAACAACAGGCCTATCTAAACACATTAAAAAATCACGAGGAAAATAAAAAACGCTCCTTCCACAGTAGGAAATATAAATTCAATGTAGGAGATTTAGTGTACGTAGAGGTTGCTAACGCTTTGAACCGCAGAAAATTGGATGAAATAAGATTAGGCCCGTTTCCAATAATTGAGCAACGATCTACAAATGTATATGCGATAAAAACAAGTGGTAGAAAAAGTACCAGTTCATTGTATCATATATCCAAATTGATCCCTTATCAGACTTGACATTATTTGCATTGTACGGAACTGCGGTTACCGCCTTTGGAGTTCCTATCTTGGGGTGGGGGGATGTAAGTTTCCTCTATACCTACTCAGGCTTTGGCTTTAACGCAGCCTAACTAAAACATATTTTTGTTCCTTGTTAAATTATTAATTAGTGTTGTATTATCTTATTTATTGTTATATTATTGTATTGCATTATCATCGTTTTCAATTACGAGCGATTGTACAACCATCGATAGGTTACATCGATCCTTACTGTACCGATCTTCGATACATTGTTTAAGGTTTCAGCCAAGCACTATCAACCGGTGATTAGATAGCATGATAATCTAATGTGGTACTATTCTATTGTTCAAAAACAGATCACGCTCTCGCGAAGTACCGAACTTCGTTTTTGATTTTTCAATTGAATTAAAGATAAATCTTTTCGAGTTCGCGTGTGTTCATTTCAGAACCTCGAGGAAACTTATATAGATTCGTCAGAAAAGTGTTGACGGCGTACAGACGGATTTTTTTTGTAATTGGATATTTGCATGATTTATGCCTTGAAATGTAAAACATCAAATTTTGAAAGGGCTAGAAAAATTTTTTTTTGAGCGATGACAATAATTTATTATTGAATTATAAACCAAAATTCGCCCTATCTAATATTGCCTAGCGACCAAACATGTTTTTTATCGCAGGGCGATATAAATCTTCAATACTTGATTGTGGAACGTCATTGGTCGAGAGCTTCTCTGAAACCGTGCGGGCTCTTGATGTCAAGAGTGCGCAGGAGCCTTCGAGTGCTCTTCTTATGAAGGGGGATTTCATCTAGCGAGAGAAAGCAGAGGAATCTTTGCCCTTATATTTCGTGAGCTAGCTCGAACATTTTGAATAGCTTCACACCGACTATAAAATATTCCTTCGAACAATAAAAATCGAGCACACGCCTGATGAAAATTTCGAGACTTCAAGCTTCCATATATATTATTTTTTACCGCTTGTAGAAATCAAATTGAAAACAAAAAAAATAATTTAGCGCTTGTACGATGAAATTATTATGTGTAATTTGAAAGGCGTCCGATTGTGTACATTTATCGGACAAATATATCCTTGAAATCGCACTAACATCAATTATGTTTAAGTGAGCGAATTTAGTCACTTACGACCGAGCAAAAACAAACGCACTCGTATATGCAGAAACAAGCGAGCAACTGTTTCTAAGTAAGAACTAATATCTCTTCAATCGCGAATTTCACTTTCAATACGATCACAATACTTCGATTAGGTATATAAAAAAAAACCTTTCAAAAAAATTTTTTCAAAAAATCCAAAAAAAAATTTTCAAAAAATTTCAAACGAAAATTTCAAACTTCTCGCGGAAAATATTAACTATCGACTTCCGAGAACACCGATGAATCAAGTAGAGAAACGCTTTGTAAAACGCGAGAACGAAGATCAAACGAGGATTATGACGTTAAAACCAGACTTGAGCATACGGAATAAAGCTCGTTACGAGGGAGATCCTCTTTTATTAAATCGAACCCTCAGCTCATACAGATCGGCTTCTTTTCCTCGATAAAATCGTCAGCTTCCTTTTGAAACGTAAGGCCTTCAGCTGGTTCATCATAGCCCTTACGGCGTTTTCCAATTCATCTTTCAAATCATCCCCGGATTCGACCTGCTTCGAGGCCCTTATCGCGATCAAAGCGGAAGAAAACGAGGTGATCGTTTTATTTCCCCTTTTAAGTTGATTAAAATCCTTTCTTGTCCCGACCGCATAGGATACCTGTGTAAAAGTGATGTATTCGTACCCTCGGAACCTGAAGAAGTCGACAAGCCGAGAGCTACGTGGAATTTCGAAGGCTCGTCACTTTGTTAGTGAGAGTGCTCCCATCCGTCCGATGAAGACGGGAAACGGCGAATATTTTATTCTCCGCCAAACACCAATCGATACTCTTGTTTCCATTGGCTGGCTAAAGTTTCGAAATTCTTGGAAACATCGTGCAAATTAGTTGTTCGAGCTGTTCTACAAAGGCGTTTACAAGGAGCCATTTGGATAATGCAGAGCTACTTCAACGTTTATCGAAGAAACGAGCGATTTCATTATAACTAGAGAAACTTGAACGAAAATGCAACTTCACGTTGAATAGTAATTTTTTATATTTTTTAAAGATATTTTTCATTAAATTATTATTGATAGAAAATTATAGTGTGTTGATGAAATAATAATTTTTATAAACAAATTTATACCACTGTTGCATATTTGTCTAGTTAACACCTCAAGAAGAGAAATATACAGACTCGAATTAGTGCGGACCTGAGTCTACTAGAATACACTGGGGAACAGGACTAGTCGAACTAGACCGCTGGACTACCAGACTACTAGACTAGACAACTAAATCAGACTATTAAACTGGACTACTAGACTAGACTCGTAGACTAGGCTACTAGAGTACATTGCTAGGCTTGGCTACTACAATAGATTGCTAGACTTGACTGGTGAACTAGGCTACTTCGATAGATTGCTAGACTTGACTGGTAGACTAGGCTACTAGACTAAACTACTAGACTTGGCTACTACAATAGATTGCTAGACTTGACTGGTAAACTAGGCTACTAAACTAAACTACGAGACTTGGCTACGACAATAGATTGCTAGACTTGACTGGTAAACTAGGCTACTAGACTAAACTACTAGACTTGGCTACTACAATAGATTGCTAGACTTGACTGGTAGACTAGGCTACTAGACTTGGCTACTACAATAGATTGCTAGACTTGACTGGTAGACTAGGCTACTAGACTATACTACTAGACTTGGCTACTACAATAGATTGCTCGACTTGACTGGTAAACTAGGCTACTAGACTATACTACTAAACTTGATTACTTGACTTGACTGGTAGACTAGGCTACAAACTGGACTAATAGACGACACAACTAGATCGGACTACTAGACTAGAAATCTAGACTAGACTACTACAGTAAATTACTAGACTGATATACTAGAACTAGACGTTCACAAAAAGACTACCTGACTAGACGACTGCAGTTTTAGATTTGATTACTAGAACCAAAGTACACTATACGATTAGAATATCACAACAAAACTATAGGAACATGACCTTGTTCAAATGCTTTCGGTGAAATCCACTATAAATAGAATGTTGTCAACAATTGGTTCAAAACAATTTTTGGTCTATGAGTAAACAATTAATAATTTTAATTTACACCATACTAGGTATTATCCTAATAACTAAAATACTCATCATTTCGCTGCGGTGTTTTAGAAAAAGCATTCCGTTGATAACTATTTCAAACTAAATCGAGCAATGATCGAATCATGCGGACTCAAGGCTGTTTAATAAAGGCCGCCTTTTCATCCGCTCCTTACAAGCGTGTTTTGCTTGCAGAGAGATGAATACCCAAGGATGCGAGTAATAAATTTTCAAAAGCGTCTTCTCGCTTCTGTCATTTCCTCGTCTTTATTAGTTCCACCGGTTCTCGACAACCGCATGCTACGACTTCTGGCTATTCTGTTTCATTGTATCAAGTTATAACCTCGAGCGGCTCCAGCAACGGTCGCGCTTTCTCGCCGACCATCTGCACAGCTGGCGTTTTCTTATCCAGTCATGAAAAACCAAGTTGCACACAAGTTTCTTTTCAGGGCCGTCAAGGGCGAAACTTTTTTCGCTGACCTGACAAATGCTGAAACTGTACCAGGGTCATCATGGTTGCTCAAAGCGCACAATAGATGTGATCCCGAGTCGTTCGAAGATTTTGAAAAGATCTCACGCAAGTTGTAATTCCACTGTGCTTATTAAATTTACGTCGGCTGTGCGTAGCGAGAAAATTAAACAGGGAACAGGTGAAAGCGTGAATACGTAGTTTTTCGCGTCGAGGCATGCAGAATCCGAATATACAATAAACAATTCTGTCCATCCGCCGTCAACACTTTTCTGACGAAACTATAAAAGCTGAATTCTTGAATTTTCACCAAAAATAAATATCGGGCCGACAATGGCTCAATTTTGAGGGCATTTTCGGGGGGTTTTAAGGGGGAGAAATTTCGTATTTTCGAATGTTTTTCGGACAAAGGTGTATTTGGTATCAATTTCTATAGATTTTTGGACGCTGAATCGAATGAGACCATCGCGGGGTCGATAGCTTTATTGGTTCTCGAGTTATCACAGCTTTTGTATCGAATTTGGGAGATTTTCAGACATTTGACATGAGGGTATATCTCAATAGTTCTTGGAGCAATAAAAATCGTTCTACACTCGTTGGAATGGTCGTGAAACACTCTCCAACTGAACGGTTAGGAGAAAAAAATTAGCTTTTAATTTGGGAATTAAGAAAAATAAAAATGATTAAAATTACAATAGTTCCAACAGAGTTTTCCCCTGTAGTAACCGTTTTCCGGATGGAACGTTCACACATGTTCGGAATAATTACCAACACTAATAAAAAATCTTCTTAAATCATTTTCAAGCGAAGGAATAATATACAACTGTACAATCATTTGCAGCGTTTTTCTTTAGCGATGCTAAAATGAAACCATTGCACTCGACATGTAAAGCCAACATCTCAACCTTCATGCGGTGTAACGTCGTTAATTTATTCAAGGCTGTAAAAATGAACCGAGAGCATCGTGAGTCTTTCGTTACAGGAGACTTCCATTTTTCGAGCGAACAGACGAACGTTGGGGCACGCGCGTGGCCCCTCATCACCGCCCATTGTTCGGCTCAACCAACTTGACGCTGCAGGCTGGCATGTATAAACAATCAACGCCGTCACCTCTTCGGTTACGGACACGTGCGACTTGCCGCTTCTTCCGCGGAAGAGATTCTTATCGCAAATTACCGAAGAGTGCGTTACCTTGTCGAGGCAAAACTCGAAAAACCACAAAAAAGTGAAAATCGGCATCACGTTTTTTGTTACACTTTCTTCCCTACACGCCATATCAGAATGCCGAACGAAAATTGGAGCTAGGCCCTCACAGGCAGATAAATTATGAACAAAATGACATCAAAAACGAAACTATAGAGCAATTTTTCTAGAAGTTATAAGCTTGCAAAGTCAAAACTTCCTTTTTTCGCGAAAATCACGTTTTCCGGCGTTTCTCCGCGTCTGGGGACGTAACTACTGGATGGACTCAATTGAAAAAATTATGGTAGCTACCTGGATAGTAACCCTTTCAAACAAAAAAAAAAAGTAACCCAATCGGACGTACAGGAGCTGAACGCCAGCGGACAACACATACCGAAAAAAAACCCCGCAAGTCAACTATAATATCCTTCTTTTTTGAAGTCGGTTAGAAACCACAAAAAAGTGAAAAACGGCATCACGTTTTTGTTACACTTTCTTCTCTACACGCCATATCAGAATTCAGAACGAAAATTTGAGCTAGGCCCTCATAGGCAGATAAATTATGAACACAATGACATCAAAAACAAAACTATCGAGCAATTTTATGGCTGCGCCCATATGGAGAATTAATTTCCATTATTCTTTTGTTTATGCATTTTCTGATCTGGTGTACAGTCTGTATGGTAGCGTTGATATTTATTTTACTTGTTAAATTAATGGAAATAAAAATTAAATAATAATAATAATAATAATTTTTCTAGAAGTTATAAGCTTGCAAAGTCAAAACATTCTATTTTCGCGAAAATCACGTTTTCCGGCATTTCTCTACGTAACTACTGGATGGACTCAATTGAAAAAATTATGGGCCCTACCTGCATAGTACCCCTTTCAAAAAAAAAAAAAAAAAAAATTAACCCGATCGGATGTACAGGGGCTGAACTCCAGCGGACAACATACAGAAAAAAAAAACCGCAAGTCAACCATAGTAACCTCCTATTGAAGTCGGTTAAAAATAAAATGCAAATTCACCATTGCGGCCAATTAGTAATAAAGAAATTATAACATCCCCTGGCGAATATTTTACCCTAAAGAATTGACTATTGATATGATTTCTGGGCGAGTTTTTCGCTTGCCACTCATCTTTTTCAACATTCTTATGTGGTTTTATTTTTATAGTAGCTTAAGAATTATATAAAAATGCAAAGTAGATCACTGAACTGTTTATAATGTACATTTATGAATGACCATAAATCCCAGTTTACGTGATAGTTACTGGTGAGGTGAATATATAAAAATTTGTAGTCAAATCAGGGCTTTCGAACAAGTGGTGAACGATTTTTGTGGGATGGAAAACCCGGAAGTTACACTTCTTTAGCAACGACCGGTTGTAAGCGGAAATCATCACAAATTTTTCCAACGCTTTTACATAACGGTTTTTCGTAACGCTTTTCAAGTTTGTGTGCCATATCAAAAACATAAAAATGTCAATTTGCCACTATGCGTACAAGAAAATGTCTCATACCAATTTCTTTCTCAATTCCTAAGTGAAAAAAGAGAGGAAATCACGATCCTACCTTCCAAAAACTGCAATTTTCTTCTCAGTCATAATAATATTTTATGACTGAATAATCACAATTCCCTCCGATCCTTTTACGTTTCACATTACCAAACAATCTGTTCACTTCACGCTGTAATTCATAAACTTAGAAATACCCATTAAGAAGGTGCAGTTTTACTCAAGGGAAAATATTCGTAATTTATAACTCGCCTTATTCGTCGCGCGAGAATCTATCAACTTTCAAAGCACGTATTTTATTCCTATTAACTCACTTGAAACGGCAAGAAGAGAACGTACCTGCAACAGAAAAGAGGAAAGTTAGGTTGAATAAAAATAGGGGATATTATCAAGAGAAAGATACAATATTTTATCGCGTTGAATTATAGTTTTCGCTTTCGTTTTCTACGGAGAATTGAGAAGGGAACAGGATGATCTATAACCTTTCCAAGTTCGACTTTGCAAATGCGCAGTTCTTTTTGTTGGCAAAAAGGGGTGGGCGAAGAAAGCGATTCTCGTGCTGCAGCAGCTCACCTGCAATGCCAACGCCACTGCAAACTGGTTCGTTTTAAATCGCTCATTTTCTCGGAAGAACGTAAATCGGAGAATTTTCCTTTTGGCTTATTATTCAATAATATACTATTGTAATCGCCCCAGAAAAAAAATTTCTAACCCCCCTCAAAATTTGATGTTTTACGTTTCAAGGCATGTAGAATACGAATATCCAATTAAAAAAATTCTGTCCGTCCGCCGTACGCAGTTTTCCGGCCAAACTATAATAGCTAAATTCTTGAAATTTTCATAAAAAATCAATCTCGGTCCGACGACGGCCCAATTCTTGAACCATATTGCTACCTCAATTTTAACGGTATTTTTGGGGGTTTTTGAGGGGGCAAATTCGTATTTTTCAGGGTTTTTAAAAATGTATATTTGGAAACAAATTATATAGATTTTTGGACGCTGAATCGAATGAGACCATCGCGGGTTCGATAGCTTTATTGGTTCTCGAGTTATCGCAGCTTTTGTGCCGTAGTTGGATTTTCAGAAATTTGACATGAGAAACTCGAGAGTTCTTGGAGCTATATAAATCGTTCTATACTCGTTGGAATGCTCTCTACAACTATACCGTAAGGCTAAAAATTCAGATTTTAATTTGGAAATTAAGAAAAATAAAAATGATTAAAATTACAATAGTTCCTATAGTTTCCCCCTGTAGTTAGCAATCTGTCTTTCGGTGGGAACGTTCACAAATGTTCGGAATAATTAAATTCACAAATGGATAGTCTTCTTAAATCATTATTGAAGCGAAGGAATAGTAAACCACTGTACAATCATTTATACGGGAAATTAAAGTAATATGTTGTATCAACAAATACAATAGATATATTGTTCTCCCGCTTTAAATAATATTTAATTATATAAATTATATTTTAATAAAATATTTATTAATACGGGAAATTAGAGTAATATGTTGTGTCAACAAATACAATAGATATAACTATAAAAATTTTTTTGTTATAATTAAATATTATTTAAAGCGGGAGAACAATATATCTATTGGAGCGTTTTACTTCCGAGTAGAAAACGGAAGCATTCGGATCGAACGAAACGTCAATTCGGAACGGAGGCGACTGAAAAAAAATTTATTCGTAGTAATCTACTCGGACCTTCTGGACAGTGTGCGCGCGTCCTCCCATCATCCAATCCGTCCAATCATCATACATTTTAAAAAAATTCTTACAAAAATTTTGAGCGGTTTTAAAAAATATTTTTAGGAAAGTAATGGCGAGCCGATATTGAAGTAAGTAGTCAAGAAGAGTGTTTGTATGTTGTAATTATGTAAAGTTTTTTTTTTTCTAACTTCTGATTACATGCTTATAGCCTGAAGAATGCGCAAGATCGTCGGTTTCAGAATGGTGAGTCAGAAAAAAAATACAATTGACACAGGCGGAGAAAAAGATCGGGGAGAAATCGTTGTTCTTGACGCTTGGTGATGGTATAAAAAGTGTAATAGGCGTTTTGCAAAGTTTTAGAAATTGAACGAACTAAATTAACTATTTTATCTTCTAGTTTTTATTTACGGTAATTTTTAAAATGCCCTTTATTTGGTGAATGCACGAATTTAAAAGCTAGATTTTCCCCAACTTTTCAATTTTTTTTTTTTTTTTATAACTGAAACGAAAGTTTATAATATTTCTCAATTTCACAAATGATTTTCCTTTTTCTCGTTATCAACCTTGTTCTTTCTTAGGTTTGCGGTCGAAGAGGAAAAATTAGGCGACTGATAAATGCAATGCATTGAATTAAATTTTCTTTTCGTATAAATAATTAATATTTATTATTGATTTTCTATTTACTACATTTAATCCACGATTTTCTATTTGATTTTCTATTTACTACATTTAATCCGTGATTCTCTATTTATTTCTATTTGATTTTCTATTTACTACATTTAATCCGAGATTTTCTATTTATTTCTATTTGATTTTCTATTTACTACATTTAATCCGTGGTTTTCTATTTATTTCTATTTGATTTTCTATTTACTACATTTAATCCGAGATTTTCTATTTCTTTCTATTTGATTTACTACTTACTACATTTAATCCGAGATTTTCTATTTATTTCTATTTGATTTTCTATTTACTACATGTAATCCGAGATTTTCTATCTATTTCTATTCATTTTGATTTTCTATTTACTACATTTAATCCGAGATTTTCTATTTATTTCTATTTGATTTTCTATTTACTACATTTAATCCGAGATTTGGCTGAGTTTCGAATCCGAATTCGACTAACGGAAATATCCGTCGGAGTCGATTTCGAAGATTTAGCGCTCACGATTTTTGCCAATATTGCCGGTGTGCTCGCCGCATAAATACATTTACGAACACAGGTGAGAGCGGAGGACACGAACGATTTACAAGACCGCAGGAAAGAATTCCAAGGATCAGCGGTAAAGAGGCGACCTTTCTCACTGTCTCTTTATCTCAGGTGGACCCGCGGACCGCTATAATACTTTTCCCTTTTCTCGCTCTCGGCTCGCCGTTAACCTTTGCTAGAGCAGCCACAAGCCGGCCTTCGCATTCCCAGCGGCTCCCAAGTAGACCAAAGTAATTCACCATTCAGCGAGAAACACGTGACAGATTAGATGTGGCCGATCGAATAGTGTGACCGATCTGTGCATTTCGAGATTGAAAAGAAGAATTTCCGATTGGAAAAAATATCGGAGAAATCGCGCTTTCACAAGAGCCGCAAGGGACGAGGAAAATAATTTTTACGGAAGTGAGGCTAACTTACTGAAGATATTTATAAAACAAACGCGTTAATAGGAAAAGCGTAGGAATAAAAATAAATATTTATCTTATCGTAAGAATAATCATTTTAGAAAAAAAATTGCCAAGCTAATAATTTATTAATAAGCTAATAATTTATTACTTTGTATACTTATTAGTATAAAAATATTTCAACAACGACTCCTCAATCGCTCTGAAATAATAATAAATACGAAAAGCGTAGGAATAAAAATAAATATTTATCTTATCGTAAGAATAATCATTTTAGAAAAAAAAAAATTGCCAAGCTACTAATTTATTAATAAGCTAATAATTTATTACTTTGTATACTTATTAGTATAAAAATATTTCAACAACGACTCCTCAATCGCTCTGAAATAATAATAAATACGAAAAGCGTAGGAATAAAAATAAATATTTATCTTATCGTAAGAATAATCATTTTAGAAAAAAAATTGCCAACCTAATAATTTATTAATAAGCTAATAATGTATTACTTTGTATACTTATTAGTATAAATATATTTCAACAACGATTCTTCAATTGCTCTGAAATAATTCTGTCGTAGAAAATACATTGCCTTCGTAATCGTTAATATTTGACTAGAATATTGTTCTGTTTTAGTTGGACAATCGTATGTTTTTCATTAGGGGACGATTCGACTCGAAAATCTGCCTAAGCCAAGGGATTGCGCCATTAACGTACAGCGATCGTATCGATACGATCGCAAATTGTTGTGGTTATGATGCTCTTGAGGTAACGACCCACTAACTAGTCGCAGAAGCCATCATGCTGTCTTGTATACGGTCAATCGCAATCAGTGTTTGAAATATTACGAGCTCGCCGCTATAGCGTGTTTCCCTAATATCTGATCAATAGTCCAAACGAGAGTCTATTTTGGTTGTTCCGAGTAAACATTATTACCATCATTGAGGCGGAATGTTCCGTGGTGTTTTCTTCTTTACACAGGTTATATATTTTATGGATCGATTCTAGGACTATTAGGAAGAAAAATAACCCAGCGGAAATTGCATTGTAATCCGTTTGATATTTCGATCTATTTAAATTGAATAGTTTTCTCCGTCTGTAATTCTCCAAATGATAAAAGTAAACTCAAAACTGAGCTTACCGTTGGAAACGGTTAAACAATTACGTCCCAATTACTGAAACAATGTTTTTCTACCAATGACGAGAAAAACAACAAACAATATATTTCTTTTAAAATTCGAGAAAAAACTAAAATTGAAAAAAATTGCGCGAGAACATTTTTTTTCTAACTACCATCAAAATTTGATGTTTTAAGTTTCGATGTACGTAAAATCCAATCTATAAAAAACGAAAAATTATCATTCATACGGTTCAATTATTATTTAAGAAAACCATCCATTTGTGACAGTGATTATTCCGAACATTTGTGAACGCTTCCACTTAACATCAGATCGGTAAGTTTACAGCTTGGAAGAATCTTTTATGAGCATTCCATCAAGTATAGAACAATTTTTATAGCTTCCTAAACTCTCAAGTTATACCAGCTGCGACGTTACCGACTCTAAACGGCCGATTGTTGTACCAAACAATGAAAAAATTTTGGCCCTGCCAATGCCACAAAACCTAATACTCAAATTCACCCAATATGAATTATTATTGCTATTGGAAAAAATTAAAAGCGATCCTTTTCATTGGGAAAAATAAAACTATTTTACTAAATTAAACAAATTTTTATTTTAAATAAAATTTTGTAAAATGAAATATTAAAAACTTCCTTATGTTTCAGGAACGTTGGAAAATACGAATATTCCTCTTCTTAAAACCCGCAAAAATTGAGGTAGCTTAATGTCTTAAGAATTGAGCAATTGTTAGCCGTAGAATGATTATTGGTACGCATTTCAAGAATGTAGCTTATAGTTTTCTTCAAAAAAGTGTTGACAATGGACGGACAGAATATATATTCGGTTCGACACGCATTTCGTATTTTCCTAAGAGTTTGGCATCAACTAAGAGAGATTTTTAGACGTTGAGTCAAATGAGTGAGTGGTCGATAGCTTTAATGGTTTTCGAGTTATCGAAAATTTGGCGTGGAATTTTTTTCCTGGGCGATTACAATAGTTTATTATTGAATAATGAACCAAAAACTCTGTCCGTCCGCAGTCAACTCTTTTCTGAAGAAAATATAAAGCTAAAGTCTTGATTTTTCTCCAAAAATAAATATTGGCCTGACAATAGCTCAATTCTTTAATCAAATCGCTAGATAGCTCAATTTTAAGGGTATTTGTGGGGGCTTTGAGGGGGAGAAAATTCATATTTTCCAACATTTTCAGAAAAAGGTGTATTTGGTATCAATTTGTATAGATTTTTGGACGCTGAATCGAATGAGACCATCGCGGGAACGATATCTTTATTGGATCTTGAGTTATAAAAGCTTTTGTGTTAAATTTGATAGAGTTCCCCAAATTTGGCTTGATGGTATAACTAAATATGGTATTTTTATTCGGAGCTATAAAAATCGTTCTATACTCAATGGAATGCTCGTCGAACACTCTTCAGCTGTACCGTTAATTGAATAACTTAGCTTTCAATTTGAAAATTAAGAAAAAGAAAAATGATTAAAATTACAATAGTTGCTACGGAGTATCCCCGAATAGATACAAATTTTTTAGTGGAATACCTTGCACAAATGGATGGTATTCTTACATTATTGAAGCAATGGAATAATAAGCAATTGTACAATCATTTGTTTGCTATACATTTTCCTCTTTCTTTTCTATACGTTTTTTCAGATAGATGAGGAAAAATAATATTTTTCCCCTCGAGTTTTTTTACAATTAATAATGAATCTATTACATAATGTCGCCCGGTGACCTGTATTCCTTGATAATGGCCAATTTTTCATTTGGAATCAATAATGCGACGAGATTTGACAGGTTAATGGCAAGGTTCGTTGCTTTTTTCAGTCAGTTGCCGAAGCATAGATCATTAATATCGCTCCGCGGGCAACAAACAAGTTATATAACCGGTTGAATGTCGAACAGGGCGGCGAATTTATCCCTCGTTACACCATGTTAATTTGGAGCTTAGTAGGCCGGAATTATTAGGCCACTATCGTGTTAATTTTGGTGCCTCAAAGTAACGAGATTTTCAATTCAATTACAAACGAAAAGGAGGAAAATAAATTTGATTGAAAATGTCATTTTTATCATTTTTGTTCTCCGATAAAATTCATGATTTTGCTATTTTTGGACTTCTCAATAAATTTGGAAAAATCTTCATGGCGGTGTTAATTATTTATTTAAAAAACCTGCTTTTAGCGTGAGCGTGCGCGATTTTAAACGGCGTGAACTTGTAAAAGTGTTGCTTTTACCGCGCGAACATTTGAATTGGCAGGATTTTATTGGCCCTGGCCCAAATCTTGAATTAGATATTCCCCTTGATTATATATACAGTCGCCGTATCTCTTTAGTCCATCATGAGACTAGATGGTCGGCCTAGTTCATTATGAAACGATTCGCCATCTCGAAAGATGGGAGCTCTTTTTTTAGAAGATGCAATAAAAATCTATATGATATTTGAATTTGAATATTTTAATGCGATTTCAAACATTTTTAATGCAATATTGAACGGAATGCGAGAACCTGCGATTATAATGCTAACGTAAAGATTATTCTTAGAAAGTCTGAGGATTGAGAAAATGCTTTGAAACGAAATTTTTCCTACATTTCATAATTTTTATTTTTCTTCTTTTCATCGTTACGTCATTGTTTCGCCATAAAATGCGTTTACCTGATAACTTCCAAAATGTCCACCAAAGAGAAAGTTCTCATATAACTCGAAATTTCGATTTGTCAACAATTGCGATTTTCGCAAAGGTCCGCTTTTCTATATAGGAAGATTAATAACACGACTGAACTTCCTTTCTTTCAGAGTCGGTCCTTTTGCTTATAATTTTTCATTTTCTAATTATCCACTTCTCAACGGCACAACTCCGAACTACTTTTTCCCCCTTCGCCTTGAAGAAACTTTGACGCCGAGAGAGGATTAAACGCTAGTGGCGGCCTACTTGGAAAGTTAAGTGTCTCCTACTGAAGATGAAGGACTGCAGGGAAAAAATGCTTTAATTACGACGAACGAAGACGCTTCAAGTTATTCTCGGACGAACTTCTCACCCGTGAAATTCGAGTCTGGTGCGTGTTTAATTAACAGTCCAATCTCTTATTCGCTCTAAAAGCCCTTCAATTTAGAAAGCCAAATAGCGAAGGGAATTACGTTTTCCGCAGAAATACGCCTCTATGTAAACGTTTCTTTTGCCGTCCTTCATCGGAAAGAAAAGCCGAAAGTTATTGAAGAAATCCTTCTCGGAAACATTTTCGACGACGGGTTAGGAAAACGATTAGGCTTTGCGAGATACGCGACAATATTGATACCTAGGGAACGCGGCAATCCTTTCTGCCCACAAATCTTCCGATGATTCGAAGCCAATGTATGTCTCAACTGACAAGCCACCGTCTGCGATATTGATTTTTTTTCGCTCAGAAAGCATCGTCCTCACCTTCTTTGGAAATGGATGACGATCGAGAGATGCGATTTTTGGTTTATTATTCGATAATAAACCATTGTAATAGCCAAAAAAAAAAAAAAATTGCATAACCCCCCTCAAAATTTGATGTTTTACGTTTCAAGGCATGTAGAATCCGAATATCCAATAAAAAAAATTCTGTCTGTCCGCCGTACGCCGTCAACACTTTTCCGGCCAAACCATAATAGCTAAATTCTTGAAATTTTCACCAAAAATCAATCTCGGTCCTACGACGGCCCAATTCTTGAACCAACTTGCTAGCTCAATTTTAAGGGTATTTTTGGGGGGTATTTGGTATCAAATTATATAGATTTTTGGACGCTGAATCGAATGAGATCGCGGGGTCGATAGCTTCATTGGTTCTCGAGTTATCGCAGCTTTTGTGTCGAATTTGGGAGATTTTCAGAATTTTGTCACGAGGGTATAACTTGGGAGTTCTTGGAGCTATAAAAATCGTTCTATACTCATTGGAATGGTCGTCAAACACTCTCCAGCTGTACCATTAGGCAAAAAAAAATTAGTTTTTAATTATGAAATTAAGAAAAATAAAAATGATCAAAATTACAATAGTTGCTACGGAGTTTTCCCCTATAGTTACCATCTGTTTTTCGGTGGGAACGTTCACAAATGTTCGGAATATTTAAAATGATAGTCTTCTTAAAATAATATTGAAGCGAAATAATAATAAACCACTGTACAATCATTTGCAGCGTTATTTCCTAATTTTCTACTCGGATCAGGGGGCAAACCTCGAATTTGAACTCATCACCACAAAACACATTTTCAGAGCGAAAAGGATACATTTTTGTTTTTCAAAAAACCTAATTTCAATATTCGAGGGGGTTTTTTTGTCAAAAATTCGAGTTCATATCGTAGAAGAAATTTTCCTCAGTTAACAATTTCTTTGACTGAAAGCTTAATGACACATGAAAATTGATGAAATAAAGAATGGGAAGTTACTAAAAATGTTCCGCGTTCCGCGCCATGTGAACCCGGCACTAGGAAGATAATTTTGCATCAAATTCACAGATTGTGGTAGCAAATATTAATTTTAAAAACGCTGCAAATGATTGTACAGTGGTTTATTATTATTTCTCCTCAATATTGATTTAAGAAGACTATCCATTATTTGTCATTTTAAATATTCCGATCATTTTTGTGAACATTCCCAACGAAAAACAGATGGTAACTATAGGGGAAAACTCCGTAGCAACTATTGTAACTTTAATCATTTTTATTTTTCTTAATTTCCTAATTAAAAGCTAAACTTATTGCCTAACGATACAGCTGGAGAGAGTGTTTGACGACCATTCCAATGAGTATAGAACGATTTCTATAGCTCCAAGAACTCTTGAGTTATACCCTCATGTCAAATTTCTGAAAATCTCCCAAATTCGGCACAAAAGCTGCGATAACTCGAGAACCAATAAAGCTATCGACCCGGCGATGGTCTCATTCGATTCAGCGTCCAAAAATCTATATAATTTGAAACCACGTACACATTTTTCTGAAAACCCTTGGAAAATATGAATTTTCTCCCCCTCAAAACCCCCCAAAAATACCCTTAAAATTGAGCTAGCAAGTTGGTTCAAGAATTGGGCCGTCGTAGGACCAAGATTGATTTTTGGTGAAAATTTCAAGAATTTAGCTATTATGGTTTGGCCGGAAAACTGCTGACGGCGGACAGACCGAATTTTTTTTATTGGATATTCGGATTCTACATGCCTTGAAACGTAAAACATCAAATTTTGAGTGGGGGTTAGAAAATTTTTTTTCTTGGGCGATTACAATGGTTTATTATTGAATAATAAACCAAAAAAGTACAATCATTTGCAGCGTTTTTCCTCGTGCAAACTTAAAGCTCGAGAAGCGTCATCCTACGTTGACGGTATTGGACCACTCCTACTGCTCTGCTCCTTATATCGACCCGGCCAACGGTCGGTGTTCCACTCTTCCCCTTAACCTCCTAGACTCACCCTTTTCCCTTATCTACCCTCGTTCCGCAACCTCTATCAATCTCCTCCGCAGGAAAATGCTCGGGCTGATGTTGCTCACATCCTTCACCTTGGCGAGGTTTTCGGCTCAAGAACGCCATTTATGATTCGTCTTCGGATGTTCCGAATGAAACTTGCTCATATTTGCAAGCTCGAGTCGAAGATAAAACGCAAAATACACGCGTGAATTTCGTGAAACTAAACGCGTGCGTATTGTAATTACATTAAAAAATATAATTAATAAATTTAAAAAAAGGCTGAATATGATTGTGCACTGGTATATTTCCTCAATAGCATTTTCTTCAATAATGATTTAAGAAGACTTATCCCGAACATTTGTGAAACCAAATATAACAGATTGGTAACTATAATGGAAAACTCGCAAGCAAACATCGTAATTCTAATTATTTTTCTTAATTACCTCATTAAAGTTAAATTATTTGCCAAACGATACAACTTAAAATAGTGAATGACTAGCATTTCAACAACGTATAGAACTATTTTCATAGCTCTTAAGTCTCAAGATAATGGCGAATTTCTCGAAATCCCACACAAAAGCTAAAATAGCTCGAAAACCATTATCGAAATCGCTACAGCCTCATTCGACTCGGCGTCAGTCCGAAAATCAATAAAAATCAATCTAAAATATTATATATAATATTTAATATAATATGTATTAATATAATATTATATTATAATATTTTTATTTTTTTTTTTTTTTTTGAGACCGTAACGGAGTCGATAGCTTCAATGCTTCTCAAATTATTTCAACTTTTGGGAGGCATTTTCGAGATTTTCAAAAATTTGGCACGAGGGTATCGAGAATTTTTGGAGCTACAAAAATCTTTTCAAACTCGTTGGAAAGCTTGTCAACACTCGCTTCAGGTTTTACCAATACGCAATAAATTCGACTTTAAATTACGTACCTGATTGCGAAAAATAAAAATATTCAAAACAACACTGTTGCCAAGGAGTGAGCCCTTAATTAATGGAACGTTCACAAATTTTTGGGACAGTTACGAATACAAATTCGTCATTATTATTGTTCCTTGACTTTTTTTTTTTAATTAGAAAATATCTAGCATAAATTTATAAAATGATGCATTTAATCGAGAGATCGTACTCTATCCTCCGCCAACATCCAGAGAGACATTAAAGCCAATTTTTTTCGGAAAAACAATATTAGTTTAATTGTATCGATTACTTTATGAACTGAACTGTACCAACTCGTAAGAATTGAGCGATTGAATGGCACTAATTAAGACCATATTGTAGTGAGAAATACTTCAAGTATATTGACGATGAAGCTGTACAAATCTATTTTTCTGAGCTGGTTAATTTTCAGCGACCCTATCCAAATCTAAGTGAGCCCTCTCAATGTAATTTCGGCAATAAGCGACGCAGCCATGATTTTTTATAGCTTCATGTGGGCTTTGAACAAGGAACAGCTCTACATGTAATGCGCAGTGTCGAGAAGAATAGGTGGTTCACTTGGCATACGAAAGACGTGCGTCATCTACTCCAAAAAATGATATGGGAGGTCTCAGGCCGCTCATTCCATTGTTCACATCCTAAACTGGCTACTTTGAACGCCTACGCGCTCCTTGAACAATCGGAAGCGGAAAATTCTGTTTTGGAAAAAAATCAGCTCAACTACATAAACACTAATGGTTCTCATAGTCTTCTCAATCGCAGTATTGCATGCGGGGAAAATTGTTGCCCATTTTTCGTCAATTGTGAATTAACAAAAGGTATTTTTTTTAAAAGACGGTATTTTTATGATTTTCTCACGTTTTTGATCTTGAGGCGCATAACAACAATCCCTCCACAGTAATATTCCTCTCTATGTCAGTTGTCTGCAATTTTCAAACGGAAAGTGAAATCATCTGGGGATTGATACTTAATTTTCTTCCTTTAATCGCGCTGTAAAAATGTGTACTCCTTCGATACGCTGAGAAACCTTTTGGCGACTTAAAACGAGAATTTTCTACCAAGGCTAAATGTGTTTTTTTTTTTTTAATGTGTATTTTACTGAATCGCAATACTTGCTGTTGTTCGTTTAAGGAACATAAGCAACGCTTAAGTTCTTTAATGGTTTTAAAACGTACAATACATACGAAACGGCGACGAGTATGGCAAAACAGGGAGAGCAGTAATAATAATAACAAAACTAAAACATCGAGTCATAACTTCTCATCAACCCTGTATTAAGTTTAATATCGGGCGCACAACAGATGAAAACCGATCGAATGTGCGATGAAAAGTTTTTATTTTGACGGTGGCTCGGAAAATATTGAAGTTGTCTTCAAATGCTCATGGCCAGTTAGCGTATGAAAAATATTCAAAGTAGGTTATTATTTTTATTTTTTAAATCATTGCCGAAAGTTACATTATTTGGTTTTTGACCCAAATACACATACAAACCCAATCAATGAAGAATTAGAAAAAATTTAACAATTGTAGGTACTTACTTATTTGGTACAATTATCCAAAATATTCATCCTCAAAATAATAATTTCACTGAAGTTGAACAAAAAATTATAATGCAGAAAAATTATGACGCCTTCACAGAGAAACTGTCGTAATTTTCGAAATACTTTTTTTTTTAAGACAGACTGTCCTCAAGGGTCAGTCGAGCTCAATTCGCAAGCTAGGAACAACTCGTATTCCATCTACAGGAAATATTGCACGCTTGTGGAAGTACTGCGTCTGTCGAAAACCGAAGGATTTTTTTATTTAACTTTAATTCCACTTGGAAATATCGTTATGAATACATAATAATTATTCGTTCAAAACCAAGATAATAATTATTGATGACCTTAGCCTTAATAAAAATCTACGCGAATTCCCTATTTTTTCAAAACATCAGCAGTGACAGCTGTGAGCGGAGCGACACGCAAAATCGTTACGTCGATGGAATTACAAGTCCTCAAGGCGGAAGAGGACGTAATACGTGAAATACGGCTACGTTTTACGATACTCGTCTTGCAGACACTTGTGCGTTATGTAGACGCAGACCGTAAATTCAGTATAGACGTACGAGGGCTGTGTATTCCGACCTATAAAGAAGATCATAACTCTTGGCTTCGTCCGTGGACACCGAACAATCCGATTGTGCAACAGTCATTTATGTTTATTATTTAACTAGGGTCACTACAGCCTTCGATTTTGTGCACAGTTTTAGCGTACGGGTTGTAGTTAAAAATAGCACAAATTTTGCAATTAAGAAGTGATTTAATAGCTAACCTCATGTAGGCAATGTAGTATAAATTAAAATTCAATTTTGACCAAAAAAAAGGTTTTAGCCCCTTCCTTTTAAATGCAGCCAAATAGAGGCCTTTCATTGTTAATGAAAAAATTGAGACATATTTCTAGTTAGAAGAGAATAATTTTCTGAAAGAAGCTCTACGTATCTTTAAAGCTGTTATATTCCGATTATGCAGGGTTGAATATTTATAACAGTTAACTATTCTGTAACTATGATTTTGGTTTATTATTCAATAATAAACCATTGTAATCGCCCAAGAAAAAAAAATTTATAACCCCCCTCAAAATTTGATGTTTTACGTTTCAAGGCATGTAGAATCCGAATATCCAATAAAAAAAATTCTGTCCGTCCGCCGTACGCCGTCCGCCGTCCGCCGTTAGCAGTTTTCCGGCCAAACTGTAAGAGCTAAAAATGTGAAATTTTCACCAAAAATCAATCGCGGTCCAAGGACGGCCCAATTCTTGAACCAACTTGCTAGCTCAATTTTAAGGGTATTTTTGGGGGGTTTTGAGGGGGAGAAAATTAATATTTTCCAAGGTTTTTCAGAAAAATGTGTACGTGGTATCAAATTCTATAGATTTTTGGACGCTGAATCGAATGAGAGCATCACCGGGTCGATAGCTTTATTGGTTCTCGAGTTATCGCAGCTTTTGTGCCGAATTTGGGAGATTTTCACAAATTTGGCATGAGGGTATAACTCGAGAGTTCTTGCAGCTATAAGAATCGTTCTATACTCATTGGAATGGTCGTCAAACACTCTCTCCAGCTGTATCGTTAGGCAATAAGTTTAGCTTTTAATTAGGAAATTAAGAAAAATAAAAATGATTAAAATTACTATAGTTGCTACGGAGTTTTCTCCTATAGTTACCATCTGCTTTTCGGTGGGAATGTTCACAAATGATCGGAATATTTAAAATGACAAATGGATAGTCTTCTTAAATCAATATTGAAGCGAAATAATAATAAACCACTGTACAATCATTTGCAGCGTTTTTTCGACATCTTGGATACCGTCAATTTAAAACGTCGCTTCGACCGATCTAGATGCCCAACAATAGTTTCCCTTTCACGACTTTAAAAAAGAAAATTGTTGAACAAGGATATCAAGCGTTTGCTTCAAGTCAGCTTCTCCGAATACAAATTAGAATTTTTGGCACTTTTACGTTCAAAGCATTGACAACAACCCGCGCAACGGAGAATATCACAGAGAAGGTTCAAGCAAGTCTCAACATTTCAGAGGTCTCTGAGACGTCACGTTGGAGATGGTGGCATCAGTGAGTATAGTAGTGAGTATAGTACTCACTGGGTGGCATAGATTTACCAGAAACATCTATTTGTTAAGCATTTTATACTATTAGCTGTGAGACGTCTCTGCGACATCGTCAGAGAAATGGTGGCAGAGTTACAAGGATGACAAAGAGATTGACAAAGAGATTGTCACAAATTCCACCGATCTTAAATGAGTTTTATTGTTTTATCGAGTTCGGCAATCGATCTTACAACTGAGTTTTTATAATGTTACTGATGATGGCCAAATGGTCGAAATCGATATAACAATACAACTCGCTTAAAATCAGTGGAATTCGTGACAATCTCTTTGTCTTCTATCTTTGGGATGGAATTCCCCAATTTCAGCGCAAGTAATTAAGTAAAAAAAACGCTGCAAATGATTGTACAGTGGTTTATTATTATTTCGCTTCAATATTGATTTAAGAAGACCATCCATTTGTCATTTTAAATATTCCGAAAATTTGTGAACGTTCCCACCGAAAAACAGATGGTAACTATAGGGGAAAAATCCGTAGCAACTATCGTAATTTTAATTATTTTTATTTTTCTTAATTTCCTAATTAAAAACTAAACCTGTTGCCTAACGATACAGCTGGAGAGAGTGTTTAACGACCATTCCAATGAGTATAGAACGATTTTTATAGCTCCAAGAACTCTCGAGTTATACCCTCGTGTCAAATTTCTGAAAATCTCCCAAATTTTTCACAAAAGCTGCGATAACTCGAGAACCAATAAAGCTATCGACCCGGCAATGGTCTCATTCGATTCAGCGTCAAAAAATCTATATAATTTGATACCACGTACACATTTCTCTGAAAACCCTTGGAAAATATGAATTTTCTCCCCCTCAAAACCCCCCAAAAATACCCTTAAAATTGAGCTAGCAAGTTGGTTCAAGAATTGGGCCGTCGTAGGACCGAGATTGATTTTTGGTGAAAATTTCAAATTTTTAGCTCTTACAGTTTGGCCGGAAAACTGCTAACGGCGTACGGCGTACGGCGGACGGCGTACGGCGTACGGCGGACGGCGTACGGCGTACGGCGGACGGACAGAAATTTTTTATTGGATATTCGGATTCTACATGCCTTGAAACGTAAAACATCAAATTTTGAGGGGGGGTTATAAATTTTTTTTTCTTGGGCGATTACAATGGTTTATTATTGAATAATAAACCAAAAGTGGCGGAGTCATATCAGAAACATCTAACCGGTAGCATACCTGAGACGCCCTAACGAGACGCATGAGACACGTGTTTCAGCTTGTCAAACTTCCGATGTTTTGGAACTTTGTGAAGTTTTCAAAAAAACTTCATGAAACGTCATTCGAAAAAAATAGACCACATTGTTAAATAAATTGTAAGGGTATTTTTATTTATTTGTTTTGAGAGAAAAAGAGGAAAGTAAAATTTCAAAAATACTCTACACATGAGAAGAGACAAATTGGCTACATATTTTCCGAACTTAAGTTGTTGCTTAACTGCAACTTTTAGACATTATTGGCAGTAGCATGGAAGAGATTTTTCTATATTCAAGTACGAGTACTTGCTTTAATGTTGGATCTGGCTAATTTTCTTCATTGGGTTCGTCATTAGCTGAAGAGCTGATTTATCATTGATATTGCCGATTTAATTCTCACAAACGGCGATTAAGAAATTGGGGAAAAAACTGTCTTCCCATCTTATAATTGATGCAATTATAGCATTTACGAATAAACCGCACAACAATCACATATGTTAACTAGTGTTTTCTTATATGTGAAATCCGATCTTTTATTAATTTTATTAAATTTTTTTTTCGTTTTTTTATAGTTGAAAAAGTTTGTAAAGATATTGGATTTCGACATACTTGGCGGATGATTTTCGATAGATCTTCTTCGTGAATGTTATGAAAATTCTCAGTCACAATTGTGGGTCACTAGGCCGGTTAAATACCCGTTTTCACGCATTCATACTCTCGCTTGGAGCCAGACTGTGTTCGAAACTTAGAAATTGCGTCACCGCCGTAACCGAGGGATAACCGGTTTTTTAGCTGCAACTAGACGGACAGGAAGTTCTTCAGATTTCGCACACGATACGCAAATCGGATCAGTGAAACTCTCACTCCTGACAGAATTGTGGCCGTGATTTGGGCGGGGAAAATAACGTGACCACAGTACCGTTGCGGTTGAATGTTTGTTTTTACAGAGCGGAGGGCGTTGTGGAACGAGTTCGGCGAACTTGCGGTAAACATAGGAAGATGAATTGAAAATCGATACGGAAATAAAAGAGATTCTACGAAAAATATGTACTGCGACAAGCAAAAATAATATTCGTAGTACACCCTTTCGAAATTAATATTGGAAAACGCTGAAAATGATTGTAAGTATAGAGGTTTATTGTTACTTCGCTTCAATAATGAGTTTAGAAGACCACCCATTTGTTGATGATGATTTGTTGAAACATTTGTGAACGTTTTCACCTATCAACAGATTGGTAACTATGAGGCCCCTGACAGACGAGCGACCTGGGTTGCGCGACCTGGGTTGCGCGACCTAATCATCCAATCCATTCAATTGTGGACGGCACACCGGGTGTAGCGACGTACCGGCGACTTCTTGAGTCGGGCGACCCGGTCGACCATTCGCGACTTGAGGGCGATCCGGTGGGTGGCGCCACCTGCTCGACCATGCTTGTCTTATCAGTCGGTCACACGTGGTCTTGCGACGCGGTCACCTATCGCCTTCCAAACATGGAATCGCTAGATGTCGATGCGTTTATCGCTGAAATTCATCAACGCCCAGCGATATGGGATGTAAGGTGTTGTGACTTTGTGCTGCTCGCATTGTGGTGTCACGACGTAACAAAGTTTCCTTCAAAATGGTGTGTAGTTCATCAAATGATGAGAGGGACATCCGGAAGAAATTAAAAAATTTCTCAGGATGCTCTTTGAGCTGTGGATACACGGTATTCAGGAAAGAAGTTCCCCTTATTTCTATGCATAAAGGATGCACCCAAAACCTCCTATTTCTTTTTTTTTTTTATTGCGGAGATAAAAGCAGGTTATGGCTGCTATCTCTTCGACTTCCATATTTCAACTGGGCGGGGAACCGTGGGTAACGCGACCCAGGTCGCGAGTCGAGTCGCATCAATCTGGGTGTCTCGACCTGGGTTGCGCCACCCAGGTCGCCTTGTCTGTCAGAGCCCTGAAGGAAAACTCCGGAGCAACTATTGTCATTTTAAATAATTTTCATTCATTCAGTCATTCATTCATTAATTCATTCATTAAATAAATAATTTTCATTTTTCTTTTTCTCAATTTCCTAATTAAAAGCTTAATTTATGCCTAACGATACAGCTGGAGAGAGTGTTTGACGACCATTCGAACGAGTATAGAACGATTTTTATAGCTCCGAAAACACTCGAGTTATGCTCTCATATCAAATTTCTGAAGATATCCAAGTTCAACGCAAAAGCTGCAATAACTTGAGGATCAATAAAGCTATTTACCCCGCGATAGTCTCATTCAGCGTTCAAAAATCTAAAGAAGTTGACAAAAAAATACACATTTTTCTGTAAAAAAAAAAAGAAAACGCTGGAAAATACGAATTTTCCCCCCTTAAAACCCGCTAAAAATACCCTTAAAAAAGAGGTAGCGATTACGTAAAAGATTTGAGCCGTTGTGAGGCCAAGATTGCTTTTCGGGGAAAATTTCAAGAATGGAGCTATTATAGTTTGTTCGGAAAAGTGTTGAGGACGTACGGCGGTCGGACAGAATTTTTCTTAAATGGATATTCGGATTCTACATACCTTGATCGAAAAATATCAAATTGTAGGGGGATGGAAATTTTTTTTCTTGAGCGATTTATTATTGAATAATAAACCAAAATGATTTTGGAGAAAATTTCCTACACAGCTGAAATTTTCCTCAGAAAAGTCTAAACGGAGGGTGGACAGTATTTGTTTCAAATTCTACATCCTTCAAAATATAACTGTGGAGAAAATTTTCCAAAATTAACATTTTGTCTACAAATTTACGAAGGACACTTAAGATAAACCAAAACAAGGAATTCAACCGTTCGAGTTTTCCCTAGACGTAGCAAGAATCCTTGTCCTAAATATTTCAATCGGCGGTTACTATATCGGAACCATAATAAAGTTTGCCGAGGAGGAAACCGGACGCGATATCCGTGGTTGCCCTGGCTGACAGTCGCATATCGTAGATTGCAGGTAATATGAAGTCCCAGCACGTATAACCACATGCCACGAGGTTTATGGCGTTCCCAAGTCACTCGGATGAATACGGAACCTCAGTACGGGCCTGCAACGTACGCAATTTCTCCGCCCATGGAACGTGAATAATTTTCGGTTCGACGGACGAGCGAAACAATTGTTCGCCGTGAGCAGGGAAGCATTTATAAAAGCTAACAGAATAATAGAAACGGATTGTCAATAAAACGAATATATTTAAGATGTTTTACATCTATGTATATAATTATGTAGTAAGTCCTAATGAAACGTAATAGTTCAAATCGGCTAGGAGGCGTATGTAAATGTTACGTATATGCGGTCTACTTAGAAACAGAAGATAATAAAGAGTTTTAACGTATTGGGTAAAAAAAAAAAAAAAAAAAAAAAAAAAAAAAAAAAAAAAAAAAAAAAAAAAAAAAAAAAAAAAAACGCTGCAAACAAATGATTGTACAGTGGTTTATTATTCCTTCACTTCAATAATGATTTAAGAAGGTTATCCAATAGTGATGATGGGAGAGAAGGAATAACAGACCACTGTACAATCATTTGCAGCGTTTTTTTAAAACCCAATACGTAAAAACTCTTTATTATCTTAAGAAGATTATCCAATAGTGATAGTAATTATTCCGATCATTTGTGAACGTTCCCACCGAAAAACAGATTGCTAACTATAGTGGGAAAACTCTATAAGAACTATTGTAATTTTAATCATTTTTATTTTTCTTAATTTCCAAATTAAAATCTGAATTTTCAGCCTTACGGTATAGTTGTAGAGAGCGATCGACGAGCATTCCAACGACTATAGAACGATTTATATAGCTCCAAGAACTCTCGAGTTATGCCATCATGCCAAATTTCTGAAAATCTCCCAAATTCGACACAAAAGCTGCGATAACTCGAGAACCAATAAGGCTATCGACCCCGTGATGGTCTCATTCGATTCAGCGTCAAAAATCAATATAATTTGATACCAAATACACATTTTTCTGAAAAAAACTGGAAAATATGAATTTTTCTCTCCCTCAAAACCCCCCAAAAATACCCTTAAATAAAAAATCGAGGTAGCGATTCAGTTCAAGAATCCATTGTCTGACCAAGATTGATTTTTGGTGAAAATTTCAAGAATTTAGCTATTATAGTTTGGCCGGAAAACTGCTAACGGCGTACGGCGGACGGACAGAATTTTTTTTATTGGATATTCGGATTATACATGCCTTGAAAAGGAAAACATCAAATTTTGAGGGGGTTAGGTTTTTTTTTTTTGGTCGACTACAATGGTTTATTATTGGTATTTATTATTGGTTTATTATTGAATAATAAACCAAAAATTTTATATGAATATTTATTTTCATTTTAGGTACCTAGTGATTGCAAAGGATGAATTTCTAATTTAGTTAATGAATCATACACAAACTCGTCAACAATGTTCATGATTAATTCAGATCTTTATCTGCACTCAGAGGAGAAAATGTTTCAAAGATTGAATAAAGGCAAAAATTTAGCAATTTTCCACTTTCAAATTTTCAGCTCAGCTATTAAATGAAACAGGTCAACTTCAGATCGGATGAGTCCCAAAAATTGCGGAGATGTTGAGATATAATTTTTTAACCGACTTCAACCACTTCTCGCAGTCGTCATCTATTTTCGCCCATCTGAGACTGATTTCCTCGAACGCTAAGAATCCGTTGTTTTGAAGATTGGAACTGTTATTAACGGAACCGCGTCTCCTTGTGTAGACAGGTATCCTGATTCCCTGCCCTGCGCCAAATAAGGCACGCGACGCGGACGACTTCCCTATTTTCTGCAGATCCTACACTTCCAACCTCTTACTAGGATCGTCTTGGTTACTAGTCAATCGCGGTGAAATGCGATGCTTTATCGTAGAAAAGTCAATTCGATCACTTCTGAGTCAAGAAAGTGTGAATAGAGAAGGATAGTTGTACGTGTAACTCATAAAAAAGAAAGAAAAAATGCTACAAATCATTGTACAGGAGTTTATTATTCCTTCGCTTCAATAATGATTTAAGAAGACTATCCTTTTGAGATAGTAATTATTCCGAACGTTTGTAAATGTTCTTACCAAACAACTATTGAGTTATACCCTCATGTCAAATTTCTGAAAATCTCCCAAATTCAACACAAAAGCTGCAATAGCTCGAAAACCAATAAAGCTATCGACCCCACGATGGTCTCATTCGATTCAGCGCTCAAAAATCTATAGAAATTGATACCAAATACACCGTTGTCCAAAAAACATTCGAAAATACGAATTGTCCCCCCCTCAAAACCCCCAAAAATACCCTTAAAATTGAACTAGCAATGAGGTTCAAGAATTGTGAGACCGAGATCGATTTTTCGTCAAAATTTCAAGAATGACGCTATTATAGTTTGTCGGAAAAGAGTTGACGGCGTACGGATAAATTATTTTTATTGGATATTCTTATTCTACGTGCCTTGAAACATCAAATCCTGAGGGGGGGGGGTTTAGAAAACCTTTTTCTTGGGCGGTTACAATGGTTTATTATTGAATAATAAACCAAAGGGCACTCAGGGCGTAATTGCTGTCATTGGCTGAATATATTCCTACGAGCTCTTTTTTTTCTGGAATCATGCGAATCTAGATGCAGTGGCCCATACCACTAATCTCAAAAACAAAAAGTGGAAAAAAGGCAAATTTGAAAAAAAATGCCCACCGAAAAAACTTGATCAAATAAATTGTTTAAAGAAAATAACTCGACTTAGCATATATTTAACGTAAAAAATACTGGCGGATACTAAAAGTAAAGATAATGGAGTAAAGTGAACTTAAATTTATTCAAAACTTGAACATTTTTTAATTCATTCAAATTTGATTTTACAGTTTATAATGTAAATCAAGAAATATTTTAAAGCTATTAAATCAGTGTCTTTTCGGAAAACGGATTGTAACCGCTTCAAAAGATAGTTAGCAGCTGGAACATCGCCCTATTCCTTCAAGGAATTGAATATTGCGAATTAACGTTCACAATTAGTGATTTTGTATACGATATATTCGAATTAGTTCGTTCAAAGATTAGTCAAGTTTCAAAAAACGTGAAAATGCGTTTTTTGCAACACTTTTAGGTTACTCTCCAAATATTTCATATTAGCGCTTATTTAGACCAAACTTTGACAGAACTTTTGTCGGAGTTTCGGTCCGAATTAAACTCGAGGACCGAATATAGCAGAGGGAAAAACGATAAATTCAATTACCGAATGAAAAACTGTCAGCATACGGCGACACTGTTTGCAGTGAAATGTGATCTCGACTCGGTTCCGGAGAAGAGTGTAGAAAAGTTCTAATAGCTCTCGTCCCTCGATGCTTCATAGCTCTCAGTGGATTTACTGGCCTGACAGTTTGTTGTAGGCGAAATAGCCTTCCTTCCTCGCTTCTAATAGAGAGCGATGGGCCGTTGGACGAAGCCTGGAAGGGCATTTCCCTTTGCGCGAGTATTTTTAGAAAAACACGTTTTTTACGAGTCCCCAGAAGCTGCTGGGTTAAGATAATCATAGAAATAAAGGCGTTCGAACTATATCAAACGAAAGATTCTGCTTTAGATCAGACAGAAAAAGAGGATCGACAATTCGCCTTTCAGAATTTCATACCGACTTTGCTACGACTGATGAACGAACTGTTAGCAAAGCGAAAGAGGAAAGTATCCCGACCGCAATTCAAGTCAAAAGCTCTCCGAGTTTCTGACGAGTTCCGACAGTCTTCGTTTCGCTTGGCTATTCGGCTCTAACGATCGAAGTTTGGACAAATTATCATTTCGTTATCGTACGATTCGGTTTGCAGTCGATTTCCTTCTTTCCCACAAAGCCCAAGTTTCCCAATCGGCGGTGATGAATTTCGAAGGAGCGATAACGATTTGTAAATGCGGCGTCGTAGTTATGCTGAATAATGGTGGGAAATGTCAAATTGAACGCGTATTTAGGTTTATTATTCACTAGGGGTTGAGCACCACTGGCGGCTCTCCACCTCACCCCTGTCGGGGGGCTCCGCCCCCACTCACCCGGGGCGGCCCGTATGAGGGGCTGCGCCCCTCCTGCCGAGCCTTACAATCGGCGGGGTTAGTGTCCTTTTCACTACTTATATAGAATAGTTTATTATTTTTTCTCCAGGTGGCCTTAGGTACCCTTGGTCCTATAATGCCCTGAAGAAGCCCGAACGGGCGAAAGCACTCGGCGTAATAAAAAGAAAAAAATGTAGAAGAGGTCGTCTCGTTATTCTCCCCCTTAACCTGCAGAAAGTTTATTATTTGTTTAAGGAGAGGTGTAATCTATAGATATTATTATTATTAGTAGTTGCTACAATTTGGTATGTAGGTGGTGAGTTTTGAATTGTACTTAGTATCATAAAGTGTTGGGTTTTTCAACTGGTGCAAAGATATAGCAGAGGTAGACGTTTCAACTTTTAAGTTTTCGAAGATTTGCAACTTGCACAGTGGATAACTCAGACAAAAAGTCGTCAATTCAGATGTTTGAATATACCAAAAGTTAGGTGATTTAACTCTTCCCATTTTCCCCATGTAATGTACCTATCCATTTTTCAACCGTTTACGCGTTATTCAACAATATTAGTAGACTATACACCAAAACATCGCATTATTCAACTTTAAACGTTGTTTTTATCTATTTAGTGCGAAAGAAAGAAAGAATGCACCATATATTATTGATATGCACATCATCAACTATCATTATGCTGAATTTCAGCGAAATCGAAATCAAAAAAGTTTTCACGAAAAATCCAAGGGGTACCCCTGCGATTTTTTTTAACCGATCAGTTAACGATTTTTTACTCCTCTCTCAATGGGTGTAAAAATCTGAAATTTTCAGGAGAGTTGCATCTTACCAAGATGTATTTTTGTGATTTTTTTCAATTCTCGGAAAAATGGGCAAATGGTCCAAAAAAATCAGTTTTTAAAAGCTCGAAAATTGGACTTTAACTGCGATTTTCGGGGTAAAAATTCATGTGAATCAATTGTTTTATGATGCAGGAGTCTTCATTTGAACACCTTATACACGAACATAGCAAAAAAATTGGTGAAAAAATGTTGAACAGCGCCAGAGAAATTATTTTCCGTAAATCGAGTTTTTCACCGGCCGAAATCTCGAGCTCCGCTGGCAGCGGTAAGGATGAAAAATTAAATTTTCGTTTGAAAAGTATTCTTACACGAAATTCAACACTGAATCCGAATTTCACGTCAAAACGGCGGAAATTTGACGACAACTATCAGTTTTTACTCATTTCAGTACTACAGGTTTTCATATTTTTCGACTTGGAAAATCCTTTGCAAATACGGTACTGCGCGCAAAATCAATAAATGGGGGCAATATCAAAGTAATAAACAGTTTAAAAAAAAAATAAAATAAATAGATGAAAATAATAAAGTAGCATAAATGACAATATTAGTATATTCTACGTTTCCATACCGCGGAATAACGATAGCTTAAAAAACTCACGGACGGATTTGTATACACAATAGGCGCCGGGCTGGGGTGTATTTTTCACGTTGAACAAACGAGATTACGCGAGCTTGAAAACTTACACACGTCAGACGCTTCCTCATCCCGCGGTAATAGCTTTATCGGTAATTCAAGACTGATCCCGAATATGAAACCTTAGCCTTGAAAGTTCCTTAACGTCTTTGTTTACAATTTTTGACCGCAACGGATATTTTCATCTTTGATATCCGAACGCGTCTGCGTGCCGGAATATTCTTCTCAATACCAAGCTAAGAAAAGCTAGAAAACCACTAAAACAGAGTAAGTTTTCAACTCGGGACTTTTTTCCACACTAATTGGCCAACGTTGCTCAAATGAAGGGGTTTTAAGTCGCCAAACCTCGCAACTTTCTCGCTATGTTCATAGGACACGTTTTTATTTGAATAACTAGCGAGCATTCAAACAAGTACCGCTCCCGACAGAAAGGAAACGCTCTTCGTTTTCACGTTGATGAATACAGCTCATTTCAATTCTGACCTCTTTCTCCTAGTTTAAATAGAGCCAGGACAGCATGAAAAACCAACCCTCTGTAGAGCAGGAAAAGTTGGAATCGGAACTGAGCGAGCGGAGAGAATTGTCTAAATCGAGCAACTTTTGTCCGCTCATAGGTCGGCAGATTGAAATAGAGACGAGTATGGGAAATGAGTTATGAGATATTATTATTTATTAATGTTGCCAGGGGCATGATTTTTTTTTTGCAGGTATTTTGGTTTATTATTTAATGATATACCATTGTAATCGCCCAAAAAAAGAAAAAAAGAAAGTCCAAACTCGCTCAAAATTTGATGTTTTACATTTCAAGGCAAGAATACGAATATCAAATAAAAAATTTTGTACGTCCGTTGTATGTCGTCAGCACTTTTCTGTCAAAACTACATCAGCTAAATTGAAAATGGAAATCAGGTGAATTTTCTCCCCCTCAAAACCCTCCAAATATACCCTTGAAATCGAGCTAGCAATGTGGTTCAAGATTGGGCCGTCGTAGGACCGAGATTGATTTTTATGAAAATTTCAAGAATGTAGCAATTATAGTTTGGCCGGAAAAGTGTTGACGGCGGACGGACGGCATTTTTTTTATTGGATATTCCAATTGACGAAACGCCTTGAAACGTAAAACATCAAATTTTGAGGGGGTTAGAGACTTTTTTTTTCTTGGGCGATTACAATGGTGTATTATTGAATAATAAACCCAAAATTTATTTAAAAAATATACATTCAAATACACCTCTGTCTGAAAAAGGTGAGAAAAAAATTTTTTCTCCCTCTGAAAGACCACCGAAAATATTGAGGTAACGATTTGATTTTAAGAATTGAACCATATTCATACCAAGATTGATTTTGGTGAAAATTTCAAAAATTAAAGTGTTTAGTTTTCTCAGAAAATATTAGCCGCGTGCGGACAGAATTTTTTGAATTGAATATTCGAATTTTACATCAAATTGGGAGGTAGGTTCTGCAATTATTATAATTTCTTTTATTTTTATTATTTTTTTATTTTATTTTTTTTTGCGATTACAATGGTTTTTTATTGAATAATAAACCAAACAAAATATTATCACATTACCTATTCAGACGTCGTTCGCGGAATTTAGCCAATAGGAAAGAAAAGAGGGAGGTGCTCCTCTTTCACCCCTGCTGTTCCCATTTAGCCCATGAACTCGGCCGACGGTGACTGAAAGGGAAGAGGCGAATGTCAAATAGGGTCATCTCCGGTCCGCTGATGCCCGGTTTTCGTTCTCTCGTCCCATCAGGTTATGGAGGGACGAAGTGAAAAAAGGGGCAACTCCGTTTCATTTCCATCGTAACTGAACAACCCTCAGCTGCGAACGATCAATTGGGGCGGTTTAGCTATCGGTACGACCGGACATTAGCAAGTCGCCGCAATCCTTGGGCGGAGCTTCTCGATCTTCGATTGCCTTCTTTGATAGCATTCGGCTATCCAATATAGCAGCGCTCACACATCAATTCAGCGTCGCCGGAAATTTCAGCGAAGAATGTTCCTCGAAGAAAGTCATCGCGGAAGAAAATTTGCCAGTGTAGAATTTGGAGAAGAATAAAGAAGAAAAAAAAGTAATAAGCTGCAAACGATCGCAGCTTGGTTTATTATTATTTTGTACCGATTATGATTCAAGGAGACCATCCACTTATGACAGTAACAAGCCCTCATATTTGTGAACGTTTCCACCGGTAATTATACTAATTTTAGTTATTTCAACTCAACGTAATAAGTTAACTATTTAAAGTCGAATTAATCGCATAAGGATACCGCTTGAGAGTGTTCGACGACTAACCCAACGAGTCGATACCGATTTTGACAGCTGCACATATTCTAGAGCTGTAATATTGCCAAATTGTTGGAATCTCGAAAATTAGAAACGAAGGATGAAATAATTCGACCCGTTACGGTCTTACAACGTCCAAAAATCTGTAGAAATTGTTAACGAACACACCCAGATCAGAAACATTGTCTGAAAATGGAGCCATTGTCAAACCTAGAATGAGGTGATGAAATGAATAATTTGGGTAAAAATGTCAAATACGTAGCTATTATAGATTTATGAATTTACAAAGCTGTTTAAAATTTTCACAGTAATCGTCCAAAAAAAAAAAAAATTACCTACCCCAGCGCTCTTTCAAAGTTTGATGTTCTGCGTTTCAAGTCATATAATCAAAATATTCAATTAGAAAAATTATGTCCGCCCACCGTCAATATATTTCTGACGAAACTACGAAAGCCACATATTTGAAATGTTCGCAATAATATTATTCTTGGGCTAACGATGGCACATTCCTTTAACCAAATCAATATCTCAATTTCATGGGTATTCTGGAGTCTGGAGGGGAAAATTTATATTTTCCAATTTTTTGAAAAGATGGGTGTGTTTAATATCAATTTCTATAGATATTTGGACGCTGAACCGAATGAGATCATTGAAGCGATAGATTTAGTTTGATTTTTATCAGAATGTCAATTGAGTAACTACAGTAACTTACAGTTACCAATATGTTGTTAGGTGGAAAAGTTAAATGTTAAGCATTGTTACTATCACAAATGGATGGTATTCTTAAATCATAATTGAAGCGAAGGAATAATAAACCACTGTACAATCATTGCAGCGTTCTTTACCGGATATTCAATTCTACATGCCTATCAAATTTTAAGTTAAGTTAGACTTTTTTCGTTAGCAATAACCCGAAAATTAACGGTTCGGTGTACTAAATCCATTAACCATAGAATTTTTGTCTGGAAAGTTTTTTTTTTTTTCTTTTTTAATTACCTATGAGTTTTGAATCATCTTCTTGGTAATATTTGTCGTTGGTGACACTTCGAGATTTGCGACTACATGATTCGGCTGTTTTCTTCATTCCAGGCAAAGGTTGCGCTTTGGAAAGCTTAAATTTCGACACGTCTTTTAGATAACCATCTCATTTTCACCACAGCAATTAATAAGTTGACCAAGCTTTTGAGAAAAAATGAATAAAATAACAGGTAATTTCAAGATTTTGAAAATTTCACGTTTCAGACTCTTTGTTCTCAAAAAAAAAAAAAATAATAATAATAAGAATTGTGCATTGCGGAGTCAGGAAAATTGCCGCTTTTTTCAACGCTGTAATCGTGTGGCCATTTTAGTGACACGAAAAATATTTTCCAAATTGAAAAAAGAGCATTCGTCGAGAAAAAAATCGGCCAATTTGTACGTATTTTGTATAAAAGGCTCCCCTTACACGTAATTCACCGCATAATATAAGTTCAAAGTTTTACCAGACAAAATCCGAAGAAAAAACTTGCGTCATTGCCGGTACTGCTGAAGCGAGAGTTCTCTTTTCGCCAACAACAGTTCATAATGACGCCGTAGCATCTCAACGGCTCCCTATTCCCAAGAGCTACTGCCGCTCCCTCGAAATGAGCCAAAATCAATATCAAAAGTCCCTTCTTTTCCCATCCATCATAACATTCTTCTAAAGAAACGAGAGAGAAGAAACGAAAGAAAATTATGTCAGTCGAAAATGGTAAGTTATCGTACGTTTTATGAATCCAAAAATGAATTACTCGAGAAATGATTGGATAAAATGAGCGATTCTTCAAATATACTCAAGTGTTTGATGCTAATACACTACGGTAAATATTACCAACTATACCACCTAGCACGGCAAAATCTGAATATCCAATAAACAACGATCTGTCAATGCGCCGTCAACACTTTTCTGAGGAAACAGCTAAATTCTTGAATTTTCACTAAGAATCAATCTTTGTCAGATATTAGCTCAGATCAACCGTATTGCAAACTCAATTGTAAGGGTATGGTTAAGGGAGAAATTTCGTATTTTCCAACGTTTTCGTAACATAGGTGTGTTTAATATCAATTTTCCAGATTTTTTACGCTGAATGAGATCATAACGGAGTCGACAGATTTAATGGTTCTCGAGTTATCGCTGCTTTTGTGTGGAATTGCCTAGATTTTGAGAAACTCGGCAGGATGGTATAACTGGAGAATTTTTGGAGCAATACAAGTCGTTCTATTCTTGATAGAACGCTAGGATAACACTCTCAAGCTGTATCGTTGGGCGAATAATTCAATATTTATTTAAATAATTTAAGAAAAAGCCAAATAATCAAAATTACGATAGTTGCTAACGAGTTTTCCATTATAGTTCCCGAAATGTTGTTCGATGGATACGCTCACAAATTTTGGGATAAGGAACTATCATATCTCCGTCATGGGTTCTTAAATCATAATTGAAGTAAAGTAATAATAAACTTATTGAGTAATAATAAACCACTGTAGACTACACAGTACCACTGTGCTGTTATATTACCTGACGTTAGTAAATTTCATTTGTCCTTGTAAATCAGTGTCAAACGGAAGATAGCGAAATTGACCACTTCAATATGAATAAGGTGCCGTTATAGATAAAACGATAATAAAATCAAATCTCTCTCTCTCTTTTAGCTTAGTGCCACGTAAGGCGTAAAATACTTTTAATAATCGGATTACACGTAAAAATCGACGTTTTATTTCGACAGGATAGAAAATCTTGCGCTGCCGAAAAGAGGCTTGATGGGCGATCGATCATTCAGCGACCAATCCACGTGAGAAACCCATCGAAAAAGGATCCAACCTAATAAGCGAGGAAGTGGAAGTCAGAGCAAGCACGGGCTAATGGAAGAGGAGGTTTTTCAATTCAATTTTCAGACGGAAAAGGGGACGAAGCGGACTTCACTGGGGTGGAATTACAGTAACTTAGTTTGGCCCAAAGTAATTTTTGGTCTTTCCCTCGGAAGGGGACAAATGTTTAACTGCGGATCACGTTTTGATCGCAGTATCATCGCGGCAGATTTTTGAAAATTCGCCCGTTTACTCGCAGAAAAGCTGACAATATCTTTGATATTCTTTCGGGCGAAGCGGTTCTTTTAAATTTGAAAACCCGATAGCCTTGAATCGAAAGATCCGTCCGTTGCGTTTTTATCAATCTGTCAGACGTAGGTAACAAAACGTTTTCCGAATTGTCCATCAACTTTCGAAAATTAGGTAAGTAAATAAAATTAGCGTGTTATTTTTTTTCTCAAAGGCAGCTTTTTCTGAAAAGCGTTGGGAAATGCGAATTAACACCCTAAAAATACCCTTAAAATTGAGGTGCGTTTTCCCTCATAGTTCACATATGTTCGGAATAATACTATCACAAATGGATAGTCTTCTTAAATCATTATTGAAGCGAAGGAAAAATAAACCACTCTAAAATCATTAGCATTTTTAAATTCGATATTAGAATTCTACATGCCTTGAAACGTAAAACATCAATTTTTGAGAGTGGTTAGCCTTTTTTCTCGTGTGATGGCAATGGTTTATTATAATAATAAACCAAAATCTAGCTTAAGAATCGGATTCAGCATGGAAAATCCAGTAGGTACCTATTAATTGAACCCAGTAATGGATATTTTTATTTTGTAATTTTAAAAGAAGCTGCTGGAATTAGTGTGATTTAATACGTTCAATTATCAGCTAATTTAAAAAAAAATATATATATATAAAAATAAATAAATTGTGCATGGATCACACACTGTGTTTCTATGTTTGAGTAGGCAAAAAGGAGTGCCTGACCAATTATGAAATGTCGTGAATATATTACTATAAGGGGCATATCAAATTCGATAAACTAATAAAAATAAAGGGGTAATAAAAATATATCATGAAATGGATTTGGAGCGGTCTTCTAGCCATAAGAATTTTAAGGGTCCTGAAAAATTCTTCTCACAATGATTTCAATTTGGTTCATATTAAAATTGGATTTTTACCCATATTCCCAAAAACCGAAAAAGGCTCGAAATAGGCTGGTAATGCTTTAGAACTCAGTACGTCGTGCGAGTCTAACGGTACAAGACAACATTTGTGTAAGTAATGGGGACATTCTTATAGCAAGGAGATCTAAAAATAAGAAAACGCTCGAATAAAAGGGCGAAAAATTCGAATAACGTGGAAGTACGGTGTGTGGCGCCAACGGTGAAAATCAAGCGCCATTCACTCGCCGTGAAAAACCATTCAAGACCTTAAACGTTCAAATATATTGACTTTTTACGTCAGTAAAATCCAAATACATAATTTGTACTCATGAAATACCGGAAAAGGCTCATAACATGTAAATGTGAGTGTAAGAATTCGCATTGATACCTTTGAGAAGGTTTAATTAAACGAGAACCGAACTTTGAATGAAATATGGAAATTAGGGAATTCGGTAGTATAAACACTGACGGGTCGGTAACAGGAAACAGATTCGTAGTGAATAAGTTATAGGACAGTGAGCAAAAACGAAGTCAAGCGTTATCTCCTTGTCATAACAAAAATTTCAAGACCTCAACCGTTCAAAAATATGGACTCTCTTGGCCCGTAAAAATAAGAATCGAAAAAATTATGGATTCTCACGGCATGTAAAAATCATGATAGAAAAAACGTATAAAGCTTTTTTCTCGGAAATTCTTTATTCAAAATTCGATAAAAAATGCTTATTCGCACATTCGTTGTCACAAAGTGTTCCGGACTATGGTAAACTTTTGAGGGCCCAAAATCCTTCCAAATTCACCATCGTTCCGAATTCACAATACTACAATTTACTACGAAAACATTGAAGTGAAAAAAGGAGCTAAGCTTCTTAATTCTTTTTCTGTCTCTGTCTGGCGCACGCTCGACGAAATAGCGAATTGGATTTCCTCAACTTCAATAAGCCCAAATGTCTATCGACACAATCAATTTCTCCGCCCGTGCCCGGTTCGGCTAATGAGAATTGATCCGGGCGAGATAGCATTTTTTCGGTTGATACGAATTGAGCAAGTCGACTTGCAAAGGATATGAAGAAATCCCTCTATTCAACCGAGGCTTACGGTTTCACGCGTTCTCTCCCACGGGATATGTGTTAATATGTGTTTTTTCAAGACTGCCGTTCTTCAGATGCTCAGCTCGAGAAGGAATATGTCGTGATGCGGGCCATTTTCGTGTCCGCCAACATGCGACCGTGATTTAGTTGGAAAACGTATCACATGACGACATGCGAATGTTCGAAACGAGTCGGATTCCTAAAAATTCTCACGTAGCAACGCGTAGAGCGGAATTCGTGATGAAAAATCGATCAGTAATAAGCGAACATGGAACGAAAGAAATGAAATACGAAAGAAATGGCGCAGTGTAAAAAATGAATGAACGCCCGCTGATAATTACGGAATAAACGTTGTTATAGTTTCATTTTTCTCGAATTTAGTTTCAGTTAAAAAATACATCGAAAAGGGAACCCGGAAATAATTATTTGAAATCAGGAAATTATCTTCATACTTTTAATAGGTGCCTGATATATGAAATCAGGAGATTGCTATAGCAGGAGGTGAGCTGAACTTTTGCCCAAAAACCCTTTGATTTTCGGACTTTTTTAATTTATAATTTCAGAACGGCGCAATCTAGCTAAAATCTTAATAAGAAGTAAATCGAAGGCGTTTAATTCCAAATAGAATAATATCTCAAAATTCACGATTTGAACGATTTATATGGCACAATTAAGTGAAAGATTAATTAAACTAAAGAATGGAGTGTTGTGAATAACACACCTACAAAAACTAATTTTTTTCCAAATTGAGGGAAAACTGGAAATTTTTTATATTTTGATCACCTATAACTTCAAAACAGGATATAAAGAAAAAAAAATTTAGAAGAGAAACTTTCACGGGGATCCTTATAGGGTCGAACAGTTGGCCAAAACGACAATCTTGTCCACTAATTGCACCCATATTAATCTATAAAATTTTGAATTTTAGGATATCATATAAGCTAGAACATAATGCTCTTCAATTCCCCTCATATTGCGCTTTCCGCTAGACCACTCCGTTTTGTGGAATTATAAATCGGAAACTGGAAACATGTTCGAAAATTTCGAGGATGAAATTTATTCAGCACCAGTAAAAGGAATTGATGTTATTTCCAGCTTCAGCAAATCACTACTTGGTCAGGCGGACCTAAAACTCTCTAATGTTTGAATAGTCATAAATCGAAATAGTATAGGTTAGAATACCTTATATAGCGAGTCTGCTGACGAATCTTGACTTACCTGCAAATGAGAAAAAAAAGTTAGAACACAATATTGACGCACTATTTATGATTCGTTGGCAAATTACTCATTCATTACGAATAAACTAGCTTTTCAAGGAGGAAAAATACTCATTTCATAGAGCACCATAACGTGACGTTCGCTTTTGGATGAAAATCGCGCGTTCTTGGTAAGATTGGTGATGTTATTAAAGCAAATTGACGGCAATGCTAGACATTCTTATAAGGGAGGGTTAGTATTTTTATGTGTAATGGTTCTGAGGTTGTGATGGCGCGAATCTCGAGATTTCCGATAAATTTCGCACGAACTCGGCTCTATTCGCCATTATTTCAACTTTTTTTACGTCCACCTCACGTTTGCATTTTCCATGGACGACCTGAACAACAAAAAATACTCCAGACAGGATTTCGATCTTTTTTTTCAAGTATTATTTTCAATTAGGTTTTATGGAGGGCTTCAAAAATAGCAATGATTGGCCGAAATTAAAAAAGCCAATATTTAAAAAAGTCTTTGTATGAAAAAAAAAACTATTGTTGAGATAAGCCATTTTCGCTCTACTTCAAACTGTTGGCCGTAGAATCAGTGCGGAAAACGTTGGCAATTTTTTTAATTTCGTTCTTAAGAACGGTGGTGAAAATATGCAGATGGAAAACTGTAAGTTGGAATCGGTTGTTGTTGATTTATCGGTTGAGAAATCACTCTTCGAGAAAATTTATGACTGAAATCATGAAGAAACATTCATTTTCAGAAACATACAATTTTTTTTTTTAATCTTCTTTCCTTTCCGACTTTCTCTAAAACCTAAGACGTCACATTCCGAGAGATTCTTGGAAGCCTACAGTCGATTACAAAGCCAAAAATAATGGCCGATTACCCCGAAAGAAAGTTGAACTCGTATTAATCACAATGTATAACGAACTGTAATACTTTGTATGCTGAAGATCTCACGCTTGTTGAAAAGGCTTAGCGGCTATCTGTTAGCCGTAAAGTTCCCGCCTCCAGAGAACACTAACAAGGCAGAACAGTCGTAAATATCCTTGCCGCAAGATGGGGGCTGGCGTGCGGGCTCGGTGTACACATTAGAGGAGGAACATTGCTTTGGAAAACTTCAACGACGTTGGCCACGAACTGATTTCCCTTCGAGACGTTAAAATCGTGTAAACATATTACGATGTCACGTCAAAACGCGGAAGCTGCCAGACTAATAAGGGTCGTAAACCTGTAATGCGAAGGGCCCTAACCAGAACGCTAGCGATTACCTATGTGGTGGAGGACCGCAAACCTGCCGCCGACGACTGGTTAACCATAATATACCCCTGTATCTGCTACATCATTGCGCGAGGCTGTTAATTGTGGGTCAAAAGTTACGGGAGGCCGCTTAAAACTGACCCGTTTCCGTTCCAATGACAAATAAGTGTACAATAGTTTACAATCCGAATAGGTATTACCCGGCTAACCTTTGAAAATCGCGCGGAAGGGTGAAAGGAAAACGCCAAGGGGGGAAAAAAACGGCGAGGGAAACTGTAGCAGCGCATAGCCTTTATTGCTACGCGTCTCCACTGGATGCGTTTCATAGTTAGACTGTTTATATATTATAAAAATAAATCATTCTCTGTTCTACTGTCAACTCGTGTACTTGCTAACTAATCGCTCACGAGTTGCTACAGAAACTGTGGTGAACCGATGGTGTGCATAGACACACAGTACTTCCATGGGCCGGTAACAGGTATAACTAATTATAAAATCAAGAAAACCGTACAAAGACGGTAAACTACAACCAAACAAAAAAAAATAAAATAAAATAAAAAAATAAAAAATAAAAATAAATAAATAAGAAGAAAAAAAAAACTAGCCAGAGGATCACACTACGTAAAAACGCACGCATGATCAGCCTGTAAACATTCTAAATACAAACTATATTTGGATATCGCCGAAGTACGGACTGTGACTCGAACGTTAAGAATCAATCGTCAGTCACCCGCCTAGAAAACAATTCACGACCTTAAACTTTCAAATATATTGACTTTTGGTGATGTGAGGATTTCTAAATACAGAAAATAATCTAATAGGAAAAGTACTTCACTCGCCATTAAAAATAGTTGAAGTATTCATCTAACGATACAGCCGAAGAGATTGTTAGACGACCATTCCAACGAGTATAGAACGATTTTTAGAACAAGTGTTTTATGAGCATTTATATAACAATTTTTCTAGCTCCATAAACTCCACTTACGCCAGCATAGAAAATGTGACAAAATCTAGAAAAATCCGAAGAAAAGCGGCGATAAATCGAGAACCATTACAGCTGATGAACCATCGAAGGATGATTGTCTCATTTGATTCTGCGTTCAAAAACAATATAAATCAATAGCATTTACAACTTTGTCAAAAAATCGTTGGAAATTACGACTCCCAACTCCTTGAAACCCTCCAGAAATAGCCTTGAAATACGGTAGTGATATGGCTAAAGAACAGAGCCATTGGTAGACCAAAAATAATTTAAGTGAAAATGTAACTTCAAAATTTCGTTTTTGGTTTATCACTATAATAAATATAATTTATTATCACAATAATAAACCATTGAATCGCTTAGGAAAAAAGTCTAACCCCCTAAAAATTTGATCTTTTACGTTTCAAGGTGTGTAGAATCAGAATATCCAATAAAACAATTCTGTCCGTCCGCCGTACGACATCAACACTTTTCTAACGCAACTATGAAAGCTAAATTCCTGAAATGATCACCAAAAAACTATCTTGGCTTGACAATTGTTCAATTCTCTAACCACATCGCTACCTCAATAAAATTGTTTGAGTATTTTTGGGGAGAGAAAATTCGTATCTTCCAACGTTTTGCTGAACAGGTGTATTTGCTATCAATTTCTATAGATTTTTCAATAGCTGAATCGATTGAGACCATCGAGGGGTCAATAGCTTTCACGGTTCTCGAGTAATCGCAGCTTTAGTGTAGAATTTTCCAGATTTTCAGTATTTTGGTATGTATTTGAGAATTATTGGAGCTATAAAAATCGTTCTATACTCGTTGGAATGCTCGTAAAACTCTTCAGCTGCACCTTTAGGTGAAAAATTCAGAAATATTAATTAAATTCAGAAAATTGAGGAAAATAAAAATGATTAAAATTACAATAGTTGCTACGGAGTTTTCCATTATAGTTACCAATCTGTTGTTTGGTGGGAACATTCACCAATGTTCGGCTAAGTAGCTATCACAAATCGATGGTCTTGTTACATAACTTTGAAGCAAAGGAATAAAAACCTCAGTACAATCATTTGCAACGTTATTTCCTCTTATTTCCCTCGCATACGCGAGCCACGATTTTCTAGACGAAAACAAAACATTCAACAAACAAATTCATTTCAACAGACATGAACTTTTTTTAGTTGCGGTTTCCTCTTACGTTTTCACGCGCCATGATTTTCCAAGGGAAAGAACGTGTATGGCCAGCAAATTTCAATGAAACTGATCTCCATTTTCAGGTGATAAGAATAACTCTGGTATAATAATTTCTAGAGGACTATTATATTGAAATTATTATTATTAAATATTATTAAATTATTATACCAGAGTTATTCTTATCACCTGAAAATAGAGATCAGTTTTTTCATATTTTCATATTTCTTCGGTGAAAATACTTTTTACAAACACTGCGATCACTCTAATGTTTTACTTGGCTTTGAAAATCAATGAGAACTGAGTTTGAAATAGATAAATTTCAAAACAAAAAACATAGCAGAATCGAATCGTCGGTTATGCGATACGAGGAGCATAATTAATCTTGCCAAGCTGTTAATTTAGCAAGTCTTGTTGAAAGATCGCTCGACCGTAGAAATTGTCTGGAAACCTCTTCGGATTTTCATAGCGGCCCAAATAAATTGGAAAACTTGGGCAAATTTATTCTCGCATCATCGCTATCAAGGGGAAACTTTACACGTTTACGGTTAACCCGTTCCGACGATTATTCGTTATAATCAAATTCTTAACCGTTGAAATGATAACGCTTTCAAGTCGAGCTCGTTCGGACAAATATTTCCTCGAGGGTCACGAACTTAGTTGAGTATTGTTGCAAAGCGTAGGAAGTTCGAGAGGGCTCAACTCTTCACTCCTTCGCCCTTCTCGAGCGGGGAAATTAATTCAACGTAACTAAGAGGAATATTTCTCCGAACCGCTAACATCCGACGGGCAACTTTTTTTGGCAGATTTCCAAACATGTCGATTCCAGTTCCAAGAGATATAAATTTTTAGTGAACAACATGGAGACTGAAAATACATCACAAAACGAGAGCATCTCGTAGAATAAATACAGAACAGTTTAGTCATTCTCTTGCGAAATTCGATCGAAAAGAGTTGAAAATGCGAAGCGAGATTGACAGTCGAAATGAGCGCTTAATTCGATCATTTTTCTCTCTTACTCCTCTATTTTTACCGTCGACTCAAATCGCAGCAGGTGGCGAACTTTTTCCTCCTAGAAGTTTCCTCCCGTTGGAATCTTCGAGCCAAAGTAATTAGAAATGATTGATGAAGGCCATATTTGGCAAAGTTCCATCACGAATGTTCATTAATGTCATTCCCGACGATTTAGTTCGTTTTCTCAACTTTTCGATACAAGTTCGGCGCTCAAGCTGGCTCTAAAAATATAGTTACCTCGATAGGATGAATAGTAGGTTTTCAAGGTATTCGAAATTTAAAATTTCCGTTCGTCCTCGAGGGAGTTGAAGAATTTCACGCTGCAGAATCCTTTTCTTGGAAAAGACGTCGGGAATAAACAGCGTTCTTTCCGTTCCGCGGTTGAGCGGCGGGAAAAAAATTGGAATGAGTAGGGCGGTTAGAAAATTCCTCTGAACATTCCATAGCGAGCTTTGTAGATAGGGATTCAAACGACACGAATATGATGCGCCTTTTTTGCCGGCCGAGCCGAAAAGTCTCGATGTTCTCGATCTCCATAAATTCAATTATCGCATTCTCCAAGAAACAATATTTTCCTTAAATATCACAGCTCCAATAATTCCCGGTTTTCGTCTGTCTTTAAATACGGGTTGCAGAACATCTAGTCGATTCCTCAAACTTGTGGATACCTTCTTTAATTTTATTTTCAATATTATTTTCATTTTTACTTTGGAGTCAAAATTATTATTTACCGATCGCTTCGTTACAGTTTCATCATTTTAATTTTCGAACAACTGGTATCCAAATTCATTTTTTCATGGTTACGAGTTTGCTCAATAAAATTCAGTCTTCCTTCTGCCTTCACTCGTGCTTTCTCAATCTAACATAATTATTTCAAACAGCTAAGTACCAATCCTTGACATGATTTCTCCGCGACATTATTTTCCGTCGAGAGAGGCTCAATCCAAAAACTATAACACTCGCGAAATTATCAATCGGTAAATCTTCGCAAAAAATACACTTATCGCCTCGGGTACATTAGAGAAAACGAGAGAAAACGAGTCGTAATATATGTTCATTCTGGGCAAATTAACAGACCCAGAAAGGCGAGAAATCAGAAAACTGCGGAATCAATTGAGGGAAAGTTATTATTTATTAGAATAAATTTAATTAATTAATAAAATACATTAATGTATTGTAAGGAGTCAGGGGAGAATGAATTTGACAAGATATTGGATGTTGTATAAAGAATTTCATTGTCGCCCCTTTCAAAACATCGTATTTTTCTTTAATGACGTCATTAAAATAAATTACCCTGATTTTAAACTGCATCACTTATCTTCAACATTGCTGCAATTTGATGTTTACTGTTCAAGGCATGTAGAATCCGAATATCCAATTGAAAAGATCCGTCCGACCACCGTCAACACTTTTTCAAGGAAACGATAATAGCCAAATTCGTGACACATAAAAAATAATTCTTGGGCTAACGATAGTTTTATTCTTTAGCCAAACCAATAACTCAATTTTAGGGGTAAATTCGTATTTTTTCATCGTTATTGAAACATAGTTTGTAACGACTTATATAGATTTTTTGACGCAGAATCGAATGAGACCACAACGAAGTCGATACCTCGAGTTATCGCAGCTTTTGTGTGGAATTTTTGAGGTTTTGAAAAATTGAACACAGCTCGAGAATGTTTTAAGCTACATGAGATCGTTCTATATTCGTTGGAGTGGTCAGGAAAAACTCTCGGAAGCTGTATCGTTGGGCGAATAATTAGAAACTTTTAATTAGGAAACTAAAAAACTTGAAAAAAAATAAAATCACGATAATTGATAAGGCGTTTTCTCTGTTGTTAGGTGTAAACGTTCACAAATTTTTGATATTGTTACCTTCGAAAGGGATGGTCTTCTTAAACCATAGTTGAATCTAACCAGTAACAAACCACTGTAAAATCATATTTTTTTCTTCTTTTTTTCGTTTACGTAAACGAGGGAGTTTTGGTTATTAAGTACAATTATTTATATTTTTTGGTCACCAAAATCGACCACTGATTGAATGGAGACCAAAACTCCCACGTTAGCGTTCTGAAAAAATACGCAATCAGCTAGAACTCTTTATTAGTTCGTTTAGTGGGGAAAATTTCGCTTCGATTTCGCTGTTCGCTGTTCGTGTGCAAAATATTGACAAGTAAAAAAGCGGCCACTCCGTGCCGGTATTTGGGTTGGCACTCGACCAGTCAAGCCAACTAGAAGAACAGTAGACAGTAAAAAGAAAAAAGACACCGTTTGAGAGTTGAGGTCAGCGTGACACATTCTAGTTTTCCAGCCACTATTTCTTGCGGACCGCACCTGTTACGGTGTAGTGCGCATGCGCCCTGAGCCTAGGAGTTCCATCCTTGTTCCGGTTGCCCTTTTTTCGCCCGAGTTCGCGCTTCGTTTGCTCCAGTGTTCTAAGCTTCCTTTATCGTCTGGTCGAATTCCTCGAACCATTTTAACCGGTCGGTTAAGGCAGGCGGAGCTTGGGAATAATCCGCCGACAAGAATACCTAGGCGCGAATTAGTTCAGTTAAGAAAAAATTCTCATTGGTTTTTCTTGAGCATTGATAAGTTTATAATCGAGTTGATAAACGCGATCGCAAGTTTAACCGTGAGTTTACCGCAAGAAGAGATTTCGGAAAGAGAAAAACGAAAATATTTACGAATTTGGGCGATTAGTAAATTCACAAAAAATGGGAGGAATCGAAATTCTCCAACGAAGCCCGTTTTCCGAGCGTGTAACTTATTAAATTCTGCATTAAATCAATATCGTTCGAGCCAGTGCATATTTATAAAGGACGATTAAACTCTGCAAATGGCTGCACAGTGCTCTTAACCATCTAGTTAAAAGTTAAATTATAACAGCTTGAGGCAGTGTTTGACGAGCATTCCAACGAATAAATAACGATTTGTACATCTCCGTGAATACTCGAGTTATAGCAACACAAAACTGCAATGACTCGAGAACCATCAATTCTATCGACCTCGCTATAGTCTCATTCGATTTAGCGTCCAAAAATCCATAGAAATTGATAGATTTTGGAGATTGATGAGTTGGAAAATACAAATTATCCCTTCTAAAACCTCCAAAACTACCCTTTACACTGAGGTTGCCATTGTAAGACCAGCGTTGATAATTTTTGAACATTTTTAAAATTTAGCTTGAACAGTTTTACCAGAAAAGTGTTAACGGCTGACGGCGTACGGCGGAAAGACATAATTTTTCAAGTGAATATTCTAAATTGGCCTTTTGTATCTCTTCGGCTGCTGTACTAATTTCTCGTTCGTTTTTCTCCTTTAATTTACCTCAAGAAGTGTACATTGAATTCATTGTTTCTTTACTTGTATTGCCCAAACTTTGTGAAATCCTTGTGATAACACAATAAAACCTAAAAAAAAGCGAATATTCAAAATCTAAAAGACTTGAAACGTTAAATTTGGGTTGAATTTGTTTATCCTTGGGAGAATATGATGGTTTATTATAGAATAATACACCGAAATTGACGTTTGGACGAGTTAATAGACTAAGATGATTCTCGACAAGTTTATTATTGTCTAAAGCATTCTAAATTCAGCATGAATGTCTAGAACATTGTCTAGAGCATTCTAGTTAGGAATGAACTTGTCGCACTGATTATCATTCGCAAATTCATAACCAATATACTTATTAAATAAATTACTAACGGTTTGGAATAAAATTGCGCGAATTCGTCTTTGTGATATTTCTTATATTAAATATTTTCTCCTAAAAAGGTCTCTTGAAAAACTTTTCTATGCTTAAGTGAATGAACATAATAATTATGCCCGGCGGGGTAATTGTATTCAAATTATTGTCCTCGGTGGGAGGCAACGGCTCGAGAATATCTGCGTGCTTATAATAAGGACAAGAGTGGTAAGCCTTGTTGGAACTGAGGGACGCTGGGAGATTGACCCTTGGAACAAAACTAGTGTAAACGATCCTTCCGGACGAGTTCACCGCATTTAGCTCGCACTACCTAATACGGGCGGGATTTTCAAAGAGAAAACCAACGCAGCTCTAGAGAAATCTTAATTAAAATTATGTTCCAAGTCATGTCGAAAAAGAAGAAAGAAAAAAATTGAAATATCATAAAAATACGCATTTAATAAAATAATTGTAGCGCCAGGCAAGATAATCTTCCTATTTATTCTCTTAAACTTCTTCAGCTCGAACTAAGAACAACTATGCTCTCACTATGACAATGAAAGCATCCGATTGAACGGAGCGGAAAGTAGACGACTATTAGAGGCAATCAACATGCCGTGACCAATGGGCAGCGAGACTGACCGTGGTAACTCAACGGTCAGGGGCCTTGAGATCGTTTATTCACACCGAATCGAGTAATTAAAGCACGTCAGAAGATGTTCCGCTATGTGTAGACACGAGAGACGAGCTATGACACTGCTCAGTTGCTACTAATGAGCAAAATAAAAAGAATAACAAGAGCGTTTTGTTGATTTCATGGGTACGTAGTTCGACAAGGATAATTGTAAGAAATTAATAATGGTGCTCTTACTATTTTCAGACACAAGAATGAATTTTTAATATTGAATTTATTAGCAACAGTCCTAGAATAGCAACCACTATCCATTGGAGTAGTCAGTTACACCACAATAATAAATAGAGAGCGAATGTCCTCGTTGGATTTTGGCAAAAAATGAGGAAAACTCTTTAGCACTGTCGTCATTTTATTTATTTTTTATTTTTCTCAATTATCGAGTTATAAGCTTTCCACTTTTGTCATTATTGAGTTATAAACCATAGTAATCGCCGAAACAAAATTACATCCCCTCTCAGAATATGATATTTCACGTATCAGTGCATGCAGAATCCAAATAACCAATGAAAAAAATCCGTCTGCTGTCAACAATTTCTGAAAGAACTATAATAGCAGAATTCTTGACATTTTTTCCAAAAATCTTCCTTGATTTGACAATGGCTCAATTCGTAAGATCTGTCGAAAATAATTTAATTTTTAATTAGGTAATTAAGAAAAAATTAAAATTACGATAGTTGCTAAAGAGGTATTTCTAATAGTTACTGGTCTGTTGTTGGGTGGAATTATTCACGATAGGTAACCAACACAATGAATGGTCTTCTTGAATCCTAATTGATGCAAAGGAATATTCAACCATTATACAATAATAATGGAGGATCGTGATGCATTTCAAACTGCTTTTACACGGCGTTCAAATAATTCGCAACATGTTGAGTTCAATTATTTAAACATTGATTTCAAAAGAAAATCGAACCGATCTCAAGGCTTTAAGGAAGTGCCTTAGAATACACGTTGAACTAATTATTTAACTTGAACGATCGGTTCCTTTAGTGCTTTCGGTGACGTCTTCCTCGTCTTTTTTTTCGAATTAGGGCGAAGGAAAGGATCGTTGATTGAAGGAAGAAACCTTAATCCAACCAACCCCCAACTGAGACTTTGAGGGAGTTGGACGGAAATGGGCTTCGGCATTACTTCCCTGTTATTTTCAACCCGCTAAATCGGGAACTCTTCGAGCTCCATTCGAAGCATCCTGACACCATTGTAAAGAGTAATTCGGTTCATTAGGAAATCTGAAACGAGACGGTTTCATTTTCAACAGTGGCCATTCACAGGTTTTTAACAATTTTCGACTCAGTTACTTGATTATCTAATTCGAATTATACATCTGAACAATTTTGCAACATTTTTTATGTTAGTTATATACCGAATTCCAAAATTTATTCGGCTCGGTATCTCCGAGGTTTTCATTAACCCGGATTTCGCCAAAAGGTGGCTAATCTTTCGAAATTGAGAAAGACAAAACTTGGAAGATTTCGGGGGAAAAATTCCGACGGGAGCAAAGGGGTGAAACTTTAACTCAAAGTCGTCATGTTTTTTCAGCTAGAAAAGCGAGAAAACGTGAAGACTCGACGTCCCCTAACGAGCGGAACATCGGCCCTTTTTACTACCAATTGTCCCTAGCATTTTCTTTGCCTGGAAAATTGAGTACGAACTCTTTTTTCGCCTCGGGGCGCACGAGGGAATTACGGGTGAAAACATCTGACGGATAATTTTCCTCTGCGAAGATGCGAGGAAGAATATTAATTCCATCATGCAGTCTCACATACCGTATGAGAAAGAAAATATGGACATGGAAAAACCTACAGCAAGCAATAATATTTGAACGGACGAAGTTTTTCGATCAATTTTTTTTTTTTTTTTTTTTTTTTTTAAATTAAAAACTAGGTAAGTAAATTTAAAAAAATAATAACTCATGGTTTTCAATGGCATTTAAGAATTGACGAGTTCAACAAAAATACGATGTTTCAAACTGATGATCCACGTTTTTTTCGCTAAAATTGAACAGATTTCAACGAAAAAACTGAAAGATAACGCTTTCCAAAAGAAGTATTTTTATATTATTGAGCTGAAAATAGAAAAAAAATTTCAACTAGAAGAAAGAAAAAGACGTAATGAAATAATGCATTTCGATGCATTATGTTAGAGAAATATATTACCTATATAGAAAGAATATATTATATTTTTAAATAGAAGGAAAAGTCTACGTTTGAGGGGAAATTATTGACGATCCGCACCGTGATCAAGTCAACCATGGAAAGATAACAGCAAAACGTTATCCCGTCCGTGGTCAACCGTCAATAGTTAGGTTAGATTATTGATTGGTTAGGGGTAAGTGATTTTTATGGCCAATCTTATAAAATCACTTGAGCTACATAAAATCGTTCTACACTCATTGGTATGCACAACTCCCTGAAGCTGTATCATTGAGTGAATAATTTAACTTTTAATTAGAAAATTAATAAAACTAAAAATAATTAAAATTACGATAGTGACTAAGGAGATTTCCTTTACAGTTATTAGTACTTTGTTAGCTGTAAACGTTCGGAATAGTAACTATAAAAAATATAACATATTTGTGATAGTAACCATTATGGTCTTCATAAGTGAAGCGAAGGAATAATAAACCGCCGTACAATCATTTCCAGCAGTATTTGAATGGGATATTCGGATTCTAGATGCCTTGAAACGTATAACATCAATTTTTTGGGTGATTAAAATGTTTTAATATTGACTAACAAACTGTTTAAATGGTTTATTATTATAATAAACCAATATTATCTCGCTATTCCTACAACCCGCCGTCAAGTTGATGAACTTCAAATATATGACAACATCCCCTATGGTCTTAAACATGAACGAAAAATTATTTCAAAACAATAACAATTACAGACCACTTTTGAATGCCTGTGTTGGGACTCTTCCTCATAACCTCATCTTCCAATTGTACACGATTGAAATAGAATACCAACCCCCAGAATCATGTTGCGAGGTATCTGCGTGTAGAGTACATACTTTATGAGTTCTCTTTAGCTTTCCTTCTCATCATAGTTTCATCTCCAATCCACTCCACTCCTATCTGCTTAGTTCACCTCCGCATCCATTAACCATCACCCCACTCTCCTTCCACACGTAGCAGAGCTTAATAAAAAATGGTAGCAGAGCATGATTATAACGGCTGATCTAGCTTGATGAAAAATGGTGAATGCCCAATAATTTCGTGTAATAACTGCCTTGAAACTGTACTCGAGCAGTTTTTAGGTAAGGTATAGTAACTTTGACTTAGTTGTTGATAGGAGCGGAATAAATTTATTTTTCATTCATTCATGTGTCAGATCCGAGTTCAAAATTGAATTAACATGAAAAAGCACGTTGGCAAGCAAAAATCTGATTTTTGCTGACAAAAGATGAATTCTAAAATTGCTGAGAAAAGGGAGAATTATTGTAATTATTATAATGTTATAAAAATGTACCATCGTATATATTATATCATTATTTTCCTTGAAGTCGAATTTTTTGATGTGAGGGGGAGAAATACCAGGCGACTCATTCTCCGATTCTTTATTCGCAGGCCGACCTCTTTCGCCCGTTCGGGCATCCTCAGGGCGACGTGGAGCCATAAGGTAGGTCCACAGTATTATATCATTGTCCGAGGATATTTTGAAATTTGTGTATTGGGGTCTTTGCCGTGGTCCAGAAGGGTAAGCTGAAGAGAGTGGTGAAATCCTCTCCAAGAATGACTTTCACGGTCGATTAATCGTAAGAAACTTTTTGGAGCTGTCCCTTCATTGGCTTCAAATTGATACGTAGGTAACTGGGAATTTTACCCAATGCGCCGATCATCGCGGTCGTTACTGGGCTAAATTACCGTCCACGAGTCATCGTAGGAACATTTCAACTCGTAGGAGACTCAAGGTTCCAGTTCAAAAGTTCAGTTGCAAGCGGAGTCGTCCCGCCGCCGTATGGCGCTCGAATTTAAACCCTCCAACTTTCCCTATTCATTTATTCATAGCTTGGAGTACAGCACGTGACACCGATGTGCACGAGGCGAAATACTTTCCCGAACTTAGCTCATGCCAGTTTCCAACCGAAGTTCGGTCCTCATACCTGGGCGCGGTTTGGGAAGTACGGTCGTTCGAGTTGAGAGGTCGCTAAATTATTTGCCGCCTTCCTCTCCCTTAGCAAATTGAATTCACTTCCTCGTTAAACCGATTTCACTTTTAAGTATCTGAAGTAGGCTCTGCTTTCCAAATAGAAGAGTCGGATTTTTTCGTGAGAAGACTAGAGGATGAATGGGGAATACAGAGAGAACGAAATCCTGTCGAATTTTCCATTGCGTGAGGCGGGTCAGCTGGTTTTATCGTTAATTCACACACTGCACTTCCGTGTATCCAAATATTGTTTGTTTGTAGATTGTTTTTGGGCCACGAATATCAGCATAATTATTTGGTCACTCAACGTCGAATGTCCGATGACGGCGAGGGATCACGCTTGATTCCATGTATCTATTTATTATTTATTACCACTAACTTTAAGAAATGATAAAATAAATACAAAAAGTATGTTAAATTTAAATGGTCAATTGATGAACTTAAATTAAATATATTATCATTATGATAGATTTTCCAACTCGAATTGAACTCATCCGACGTAATGAACGAAGACTACTTGACAAAAACGGATTGCGGGGAACGAAGGTGGATTTATTTTCAATCATTCCACAGTCCAAAGAATATAGGAAATTTAGTCGTCTGTAGGTCATTATTCGTCCAATTCAACAACGATTAGGAAGAGGAAAAATGCCAATACCCACAATGTACCGTTAAATAAGATGAAACTATCTGTGTAAAAGTGATATTCGTACGAAATCTTCTGTCTGCTTTACTTAAACGTTTCGGGCGCCTGCTCCTAGATCGCTCTGCTCACTTTCTGAACAACTGTCTGTGAGTCTGATTGTTTGTATGTCCGACTGTCCCCACTCCAGTGTCTCTGTTCATACAAGGACAAATATCGCCATAATATCCTTGTGAAATCATTTTAATTCGATGGGATATTTTCAAGAAGTGTTCTTCCGGTGCAAATAAGACATGATAGAATTTTGGATACCTAACGCTCAGCATTTCCAAGATATAAGGATTGAAATATTCTTCAAGTCATAAAAGTCAATATTTTCGATAGGTCAAAGCTTCAAAATGCTATTAAGGGAAAGCAAATGACGTTTGATTTTCATCTCTGTACTTTTTTGCGGTTATGTTCTACTGGTTGCAATAATCCATACATTTTTAAATGCTAGAGGCTTTTTAATGTTTACAACGACGAGTGGATGACGCCTCATTTCCTCTTCAGGGCTGGTTATACATTTTTGGGTCCTTGCTATAAAAATTATCGGATTTTACAAAAAATGGCTTGTACCGTTAAACTCACATACTGTACTACCGCATTACTAATCTTATTCGTACGTTTTCCTATTTTGGTGTCTCCTGGCTAGTTTTTCAATAACAGTTGTAGGTAAAAACATTGCGGCCTTTGTACGAGTTTCTTGATTTTATAATTGGTTATACCTGTTACCGACTCAAACATGGATGTACTGTGTGGTCTAGGCACACCACTAGTTTTTGTTGAGTTTATAATATTATTTTAGTCGATTAGCCGAGTAAATGTTTAGACTAACCTAGTTCGAATACACTAATTCCAGCTTTAGCGTAATTACACTATCGACAGAGTATTCAACCGATGTCTGGCGGGCTCGTTTTTATTCTATAAGTTTCGAATTAATCTGTAAAATCCTCGGATACTACAAATAAAAAATGAAAAAAAAATTAATCCTCGCGGAAACTATAGATTTTATCTTGTCGAGGTATTAAACGCGAGGATAGGCGGTTTATTTGTGAACGTTGTACAGCTAGTTTTTAGCGGTGAAGTTTTTTCTATCGAGCGTGATATCTTCGCTGGAGCATGGGTTTCATTCTTCGGACGCCCGCCCGCAGGTTTTCCGATGCTCTGAGCCGAGATAAAATGTATTCACGGAGTTGCAACCGCTAGTCGTTGCTAATCTTCATTACACGGGCGTCGGCTCCGTGAAAACGCTATTCTGCATTAGATTCGACGAGGTTTTCCTCCGACAAGGAACTAGACTGCCCACGGCCCAGCGTTCGTAGCACAGTTGTCGATCTGCTCTGTATTCGAGGCCATAGCGAGTGAATAATAACTAAAATATCACGATAATACTAACGTTGCTGTCTTTATATGAGTTTCTTGAGTTTATAATAATATGATAATGGTTTAGTATTGAATAAAAGAAGAAAAAAATTAATGGGACTTTTACGGGGAGCTGTTTAACTGAGTATACTCGGGTTTCCTTGGCTTACTCTTCGGAAAAGTTTTCCTCTTTAGTGAACAGAAATTCGGAGTGGAACTTATAAAAGGGGCAGGGATAAAAATAGCATAACGGATTTGGGTCACTTCGTCTACCTCAATGAATGAGAATCATCAAATAAATTCAATCGGAGCGTTTGAGCGGATTCCAATTTAATTATCATGCTAGTCGAATCGATATTCAGCCGGTAGAATTTCAGACAATAAGCATATCAACATCAGACAATACTGAGCGTCAGAGGTTGCCCCAGTTTCGCTAAGTTCCTGCATTCGAGCCGAGTGCCTGATAATAGAAATAATTCATACTGGCTGAGGAAAGCGACGTCCCAAAAACTGAATGAGTATTGTGGACTCGAAAATTCGAACCGCTTACGGTATAACAAGCATAGGACGAGAGAACAATTAGAATTTTTCACTATTCGTGAGATATTAGATTTCTTCTAACAAACCACCTGTAGCAGAGAATGAATAAATGCGTGAAAAATGTGTTTCCCTACAAACTCCACAAAAAAAAAAAAAAAAAAAAAAAAAAAAAAAAAAAAAAAAAAAAATCCTTTGCAATGTAAATCTAACGAATAGGATATAAAACTACTTTCTTTCGGCTGGATTAAAATCAAAGTCAATCAAGAAAAATATCGAACGACTGAAAATCAACATAGTCCCTCAATATAGTCAATCAATCCCTTTGAACTTGATTTATGAAATCACAAATATTAAGGTGGAAATCCAGTTACTTTCAATTGCGCCTTGTTAGGTGTTCGTGAGTTGATTCGATTCTGTAGCCTCGATAATGACGTGATTTCCGATAAAGCAGCCTTGTTACGCGAAGTCACTTGACCTTTACCAGGAACCTATTGAAATGTCGGACGAGAATGATGTAATGACCTTTATGAGACCTTATAACGCGTTAGAAGCGCATTGTTCTGAAACAAGCTTCATCGCGAAACTGACCATTACCATTTTCTGGGGTGGAAAAATGAAAAGTCGCCTTCAAACTCATTAAGAAGAATTTTTTCTAATTGGTTACAATTAACATATTTTAATTAAAACAAGAACAGCGAAGTTGAACTCGAGTCAGTAAACGTAGAAGTATCTGAATTTATGCTAGGCTCATTTGGAGGTTAAATAATTACAATAATAATCTTTGAAAATTAAAAATAAATTAACTACCTACATACAAATTTAATCAGGTATGTACAGTGGAAAAAGTATAATTGACCAATTCAAATTATCAAATTGGAATTGGCACGTCTAGATAGATTAATTAAATCGGTATAATATGGGTACATGAAAAATGAAAGCAACGAAATGAAGGAAGTAAATAAATTAGAAAATGCTGATTGAGACAATTGATACAAATAAATTGAAAAAAATGGTTATTTGGTAACATTGAAAAAAAGTTTTAAAAAGTTCTAAAACGCTTTGAAAATTATTGATTAAATTACCAAATATGATAAATAATAACTGAATATTTGTTGAATAATCATAAATAATTTATTTTATAAGCATAGTACAATATGGTAAATAATTAGTGGTATAGAAAGCAATTAAAAAGTTTAAAAAAAAACTACAACGGTAGAAGACAAAGAGATAGTCACGAATTCTAATGATTTTAAATGAGTTACATTGTTATATTACTATATGATATTACATTATATAATATAATATTAAATTGTTATATTATTATACATCTGATGGTGGCCTAAACGCCGAAATCGATATAGCAATGTAGCTTATTTCAAAATCAGTAGAGTTCGTGGCCATCTCTTCGTCTTCTTGTGAAATGGGGTTCCATAATCCCAGCGCGAGTGATTTATTATTAAATTTATAACCCCACAAGTCAACTACTGTAAACTTGATTGATATATTTGATTTCGAATATTGAAATAATTTATTTTTGAATTTAATTTTATTATTTTTTTTTTTTTAATTATTTTATTTAATTCATTTTTATTGGAGAAAACTTTTTTAAAAAAGTTGAAAACTTTAAAAAATGTAATGTATGTAATGTTTATTGAAATAACTGATAATAAATCATGGTTAATAATTCTAATTTGAAAGATGAAAAAATATATAGAACTCATTGATTGCAATTATTTATTTTAATTTATCGAGAAAAAATTATAAAACTATTTTTAAAAATAGACTGAAATAATTTATTTCAACAATTAATTACTTGGTGACATTTTTGAGAGGAAATGGTTTAATCAGTTACTTGAACTTAATTAGTAAACTAATAAGCTATAATTTATTTGATTAAATAAATTTTATTATTATTTTTATGTATTTAATTTTTTGTTGTTAACTTGTTTTGTTGTTAATATAAATGAATTTGAAAAGTCCCGTTACTCTCATGAAGATTGCTGTTATTTAAAATGGTATCGACTAGAAGAAAGAACAAAAAACCGTATTCGAAGGAGGCTCATGAAGAAAACAAATGTAGCCCTGGATAAATCGATGTATAACAGGACACGCATTTGAATTTCTCGGAAACGTTTCAACGTAGCCGAAGAAACGTCTTTCCAAACGCGGCGATCGATTTTCGCGCGTTTCTTTCGCCGTTTCGGATGACACGAATTGGATGTCGAGAACCTTTCAATGCATTAATTATTAACCTCGGCGCGGTTCGATGGCGACCTAATTCTCTAAGGAGTCGGTGCAATTTTTATTTCCACCGGTGGAGGGAAAAAATTGTCACGCTATTATTAATTTTTTGTAGTGGCAGACGAAAAACGGAGGTTTCCGTCTTAGAAAACCGTCTAATAAATGTGAGGAAAAAGTTGGCGATAAAAAGTTATAAGGGTCGGCTTCCAAGGGGACGAGATAGAGGCAAGAACTGAATTTCACCAGATGTCCCGCGTACGGTAGGAAAAGCCCTAGCCGTTGAGACCGGCCAACAAATAATGCAAGTATCACGACCTTTAGGACGAGCAGCTGCTACAGGACATCGTAGGACGTACGAGTGAATTATTAACGAACGTGCAGAAATCAAGTGGAAATAGTGGGCATTGCCCGTTCAAATACGTCGTTTTTGACGCGAGCGTTCGGCTTGGTTGAATATTTAGCGCGGGAATGCACGCGGGGCACGTTTTATACCTAAAAGCACAGGTGAAATTGGTGTTGATATTTTAAGGAACAGACGGCGGATTCATAGTTATGATACAGCATTGATTTTTGGTTTATTATTATAATAAACCGTTGTAAAAATTTATAAACCCAAAATATGATGTTATACATTTTAAGGCATGTAAAATCCGTATTTCCAATTTAAAAAAATTATTTCCGTCTGCCGTCAAAACTGTTCTGACAAAAATATATTTAAAAAAAAAAAAACCCGCAAGTCAACTATAGTAACCTCCTCCTTGTTTGAAGTCGGTTAATAATAGAAATGAATTAATTTGTAACATCAATCTTAATTAATTAATCAATCATTAATCAATCTTGGCCTGACAATGGGTCAATTTTTACGTATTTTTGGAAGATTTGAGTGAGAGAAAATTTATGATTTCCAATGTTTTCCTTTCTTAACAATGGCGAATTTGATATATTTTAGTTTACTAATCAATAATAAACCATTATAATCACAAAAGAAAAAATGGTCAAACACCTTATCAAAATGTGATGATTCTAGTTCCAAGGCATGTAGAATCCGAGTATCCAATGAAAAATCCTGTACGTCCGCCGTCAACACTTTCCGACAAAACTATAAACGCTACATATAATTGAAATTTTCAACAAAAGGAGAGAGAGAAGGATAAAATTCGTAGTTTCCAACTTTTTTTCACAAAAAGGTGTATTTGGTATCAATTTCTATAGATTTTTCGACGTTGAATTGAATGAGATTTTGAGAAATTGGCGAGGTGGCATAACTCAGGATTCTGTAGGGCTATAAAAAACGTTCCATAGGTACTTGTTGGAACGCTCATCAAAAATACTCTCTTAAGGTAAATCGTTAGGCGAATAATTTAAGTTTTGATTAGATAATTAATAAAAATAAGCTAAACGTAAGGCTGATCATTTAACTTTTAATTAGATAAATAATAAAAATAAAAATTATTAAAATTACCGTAGTTCCTATTGAATTTCTTCTTATAGTTACCAATTTGTAGTTGGGTGGAAACGTTCACAATTGTTTTTGGTGAAAACGTGCACAAAAGTTCGGAAAAGTTACTATCACAAACGTATGGTCCTCTTGAATTAAAGTCGAAGCAAGGAATAATAATAAACCACAGTACAATCATCTGCTGCGTTTTTTGGCTCACTCTGGCGGCTTGAGTAGATAAAAAAGAGGTAAATAAATAAATAAAAATATATTAAAAAAAAATCAGCAAAAACACAGGTAGCTCGGAAAGGTTTCTGTAGAAACGAAAACCTGACAAAATGAACAAATAATACAGCCTATTTTTTATGATTTAAAAAATACTAGCAGTTTAATTACCGCTATTTTTTTTATTGCCACGCGTGTAGGTAGTGAAAACTTTTTTCCACCCCATAAAAACCAGTTTTGAAGAGAGAATAATTGATCTCAAGAAAATAGAGCTGCCAAAAGGCAGTCGAAATAAAAATGAGCAAGTCGATTTTCCTCTTTGAAATCTGTCGTTTTTCTGACGCAAGAATTATTTTCATCGTTGAGTTTTCGCAATATTTTACAGTAGGTACCAATGCCAAACATTATCAAAGGGCGGAAGAGTGGAAAATAAATCAAAGAAATGTTCCACTCAATAGACGCCTTTGACGATAGGGAGATAAAATGGAAGCGAGGACGTGTTATTTGTTATAATGAACAGCTACGGAAAATCTCGGAGCCAAGAAGGAAAAACTCGTCGAGGAAAAGATAGGTATCTAAACACGCTCCGTCGACCTTTTTTCCTTGCCAAGACTTTTTCGCACCTACGCTAAAAAAAAATATAAAAAAAAATAAACCGAGGGAAATCCTGATGGAAGGGTCAATAGGGAATGGATTTGAGCACGAGAGAATGAAGCTTAGCGGCGTCAGTGCAGAGATTTCCAGCATTTTCCATCCGACAGAAGAAAAGGAAAATATACAATACGAGGGAGAACTGAACGGGGAAGGAAATGTATGGAAAATCTCACCGTAGGGAGGCGAATGTTCGGAGGAATTTCGGCCTTGAGCTAAAAACGCTTTCAGAAATGTAGGGGAAAAGAGTTTATTTTTTGTCTGAGTTCATTCCAACGTAAGGTTTATTTATCCAAGTTCGTGGATTATTAGCCAATGATATACCATTGTAATTCGATTACACTATATTTGAAGAAACTACAACACTAGATATTAGCAATGTTGATAGGGCAAATTTATTAAAAAATTATAACAGAATAATATTTTCGTCAAAAAAAAGATTATTGAAATGAAAAATAAAAATTATGATAACAAAAATTTAAAACGGTCAAATAGTAATACCGAATTTCTCTTTTTCATTTCGAATGTGTTTTCAGAATAAAATAGGGAGAGGGCGAGAAAGCTCAAGATGTACGTCAGGCTGACAACGCTCACTAATTCCCTCTAATTCGGGGGTTATATAAATCTCAAGGATTAACGGGGCGAGCGAGGAAACGAAATGCGAAGAACGTATGAAAATGTGAGTAATTTGATGTGTTGAGAACGAATGGAAAATAATTACCTTGAGCCGATTCGGTTAAATTCGTACATATAATTATGTTAAAACAACTTCTAGTGTTAAGCGTGTTAAAAATTTCAAGAAGAAAGTTCAAGAAAAATTGTACAATATTTATATTAATTTAATATAATTGATATCATAATATTAATATTATTAGTATTATTTTTAATAAATATATATAATTTAATATTATTGATATAATAATATTTATATTATTAGTATTATTTTTGCTAAATATATAAGTTTATTAGTCTGTACGATAAATGAATGAGTACGTTTATTATTGAAAATAAATTGTTAAAAATATCGTGGAAAACAATTTTGAGCAAATCAAATATTGGTGGAAAAGCTTTCGATTCTGAAAAAATTACAGAACGTGAAATTGACAGAACTTGAGCTGTAGAAATTCTCAAAAACTTCAAGAATCAATTTATAATAATGGAAATTCATTTAAATTAAAGAGAGTCTCAGTTTAAGGGAAAAATTAACTAACTTAATAAAAAATTAATTAAAATATTAAAATTAAATAAATTAAAATTAATTAATTAAAACTAACTTTGCTCAAAAATCGGAATCGCAGTCAAAATGTCTCTGTAGGGTTCTAAAATCGCCATAAAATCTTCATTGATTTTCTCGACTCTGAGTTGATCATAAAATATAAATGTTGTCCGACTTCATACTTAATAATTGTGAAAATAATTTTCCCCAATGTTTTTACAGCTCTTTTATAAATTTGAAGCGATTTTTTCGATACAAATGTACTAAATGACGTTCTATAATCAATGAGGAAAACTGCTAATACAGTCACGTACCCAAGTTTTAGCGGAAGCAATTAATTTATTCTCTCGCTCTGATTCTTTCGGGCGTCACCTAATTGAAAAATTATTCAAACGAAAAAATTAAATTATCAGACGATTAGACAAAATTCCTGCCTACGCTTAGGGTGAAAATAAAGGTAATTTGCGAAGTTTAATTAGAACGGCATATTATCTATGGACAGTGTTAACGTTACTTTATTCGCGTTTGATGGGCAGCTATTGTATGTTTGAAGTTGTGGAAATGATATCGAAAAGGATTGCTCACGTCTTCTGAAGTGTAATCAACGATAACAGTCAAATAAAACAAACATTTTTTGTCACGCAGAAGAACGTGAATGACGAGGCGAGAAAGAGGTTTTATTTATAACTTCCTTAGCGGGCGATAATGCTCCTTTACGGCTCCTTCAAGTTCCCGCTACGCATTATTTTCGTCCTTCGACAAACAGCGAGGGCGTTAAATCAAATCAGAGTGTCATGTTTACGTTATTAATGCCGGAAGAAATGGATTCGTTTTAAATAGAAGACGGGAGAGATATGTGCTCATTCCTAAAGAAAGGAATTCGATTAAATATTTTTATTCGAGAATTAAAAACCACCAAGAGTAAACTTCAGGAAGTGAACAACAAAACAAAATTCCTTCGCCAAATCATAACTACCAAAATATTTTCTAGACGAGATTACAATTATACTCAAGGCGAATAAAATGGGGTCTTGGTGTCCTTAATTATTTTATTGGTACACCAATTTTCAGTATTCTTTCACCGGGGATTATGATTAACCTCTCAGTTGATACTGAGCTGAAAACAAAAGGCACGTGATAAAAATCTCACGACAAGTCATTAGAAGTCACGTTGTTAAATTTAGTAAAAAATTAACTTACTACGTCCTTGTAAGCGGCTTTCCAAAAACAAACAGCTCACAGGTGACGCGATAATGGAATAATAGTTTAATGGAATTCAATATCATTCGAACTTCCAACGGATATAGGCTCTACAGATTATGTACCCCCTCCCCCACTTGATATTCCTCGGCCGCAATAAATTATCATCTCAATATTGAACTTATCTTTAATTAGCACCTGGTGTATCCATTTGTCTCGTCCATTGAGACTGGCTTGAATCGCTAACAAAAAATGGAAAATCCCGACTCAAGAGTTCCCAATTTTTGAGCCAGAAATATACACAATCCTGGTTGATAACAGTATTAGTTTTTACGAATCACTATACACTCCATATTGAGCAAGCTATTCGTCAGTGGACTCAACAATTTTCATTGTCCACTATCAAAATATAATTAGTAGATTCCATAGTCAGATTTAAGATTAAAAACACTCTAACGTTTTCAAGAACGCTTCAAATCACTTTTGACAGACAATTGAATCAGTAACTCTAGCAGAGAGTAAGTGGATAGCTTTTAACAAACCATTCGTCTATTTTGGTTTATTATTCAATAATAAACCATTGTAATCGCCCAAGAAAATTTTTTTCTAACCCCCCCAAAATTTGATGTTTCACGTTTCAAGGCATGTAGAATCCGAATATCCAATAAAAAAAATTCTGTCTGTCCGCCGTACGCCGTAAGCAGTTTTCCGGCCGAACTGTAAGAGCTAAAAATTTGAAATTTTCACCAAAAATCAATCTCGGTCCTACGACGGCCCAATTCTTGAACCAACTTGCTACCTCAATTTTAAGGGTATTTTTGGGGGGTTTTGAGGGGGAGAAAATTCATATTTTCCAAGGTTTTTCGGAAAAATGTGTACGTGGTATGAAATTATATAGATTTTTGGACGCTGAATCGAATGAGACCATGGCCAGGTCGATAGCTTTATTGGTTCTCGAGTTATCGCAGCTTTTGTGCCGAATTTGGGAGATTTTTAGAAATTTGACATGAGGGTATAACTCGAGAGTTCTTGGAGCTATAAAAATCGTTCTATACTCATTGGAATTGTCGTCAAACACTCTCTCCAGCTGTATCGTTAGGCAATAAATTCAGATTTTAATTAGGAAATTAAGAAAAATAATAATGATGAAAATTACAATAGTTGCTACGGAGTTTTCCCCTATAGTTACCACCTTTTTTTTTGGTGGGAACGTTCACAAATGTTCGGAATATTTAAAATGACAAATGGATACTCTTCTTAAATCAATATTGAAGCGAAATAATAATAAACCACTGTACAATCATTTGCAGCGTTTTTTTTTTTAGACTTTCCAAGGTTTGAGGATTGTTCAGGGTATTTTTTCGTTAATTCAGTAGATCAGGGGGGATTTTGACTGGATTTACGGGAATTCCTGTGAAGCACTTGGCAATAATGTGCTTAGTATATCTCCCCCTTAACATTAACGATACGACGACCAGGAGATGAATCATTACTTCGACAATATTTCCCCAAATATTCGTTCCTATAGAATTTCAAATTTCCACCGAAGTCTTCGATCCCTCAATATTCTCTAATTGCTTATTAACCGCGTCGCCAATAAGTCTCACAGAGCCAAAGTTATCAGAAAATGGCGGCCGTGACAAACAACTTGATAATTCCACCGTGCAAATAATTCCCAGGAGGTTGCGTAGCGTGAAATGAAAATTGAGACGGCGGCATGAGAGAACGTCAAGGGAGGAGAATGCTAATAGGAATGACAGCAGGTTGACCCCTAATTGGTGTCTGATGAGATGCCGTGACTATACCATTAAGCTTGCACACTCCATTGCTATCTAAACAGCTTCGGTCGTTTATTGCAATAGCTTATGCGCGCTTAGAAGCATGACGTTCAACGAACTGCGAAGTTTTGACGTATCTGTGTCAAGTTGATTCTATTTCACGTCAAGCAGCTACTCAATCGTCTGTCTGTGACACCTAAACCGAATCACCGAGCGAGGCAAGTGTTTATTCATGTAACCACCTCCACATCTTACCTGGCAGGCATTAGTATGGTTTCATAAAACAAACTCGGCGAATGATTTATTAGAGCGACGGAATATTGTTCCGAATTGCCCGTCATACAGTTTCCTAGGAAAATGCGGCAGCTGAGGTAATTCGAGAATCACAATAGCTATAAACCCCGTTATGGTCTAATTCGATTCAGCGTCAAAAAAAAAAATATTAAAAAATTGCTATCAAATGCACATATGCTTCAAAAACCATGGGAAATACTAATCCCCCTTAAAACCCCTAAAAAAATACCATTAAAACTGAGGTAGCGGTTTGACTAAAGAATTGAGCCAATGTGAGACCGAGAATTCGGATTCTACATGCCTTGAAATGCAAAACATCAAATTTTGTGAAGAGGTCAGGAAAACAATATTTGTGAGCGATTACGATGGGTTTTTTTTAATTGAAAAATAAACTAAAACACGCTAAATGTCCCCTACTACATAAAAAAAAGTGGGAGTGAGTTTTTTTTTACCAGGCCGAGAATTCGAATTCTACATGCCTTGAAATGTAAAACATCAAATTTTGTGAAGAGGTCAGGAAAACAATTTTTGTGAGCAATTACAATTTTTTTCTTTTTAAATTGAAAAATAAACTAAAAGACGCTAAATGTTCCCTCTACAGCATAAAAAAAGATAAGTTGGAGTGAAAAAGTTTTACTTAACCAAGCCCTCGGAAGAAAGAACACTCGATGTAAAAATATTCGTCGTATTGAAAACAAGGCAAAATCAATATAATATCTAATAATAAAATCTAATAATATCTGTGAGTATAGTTTAGCTAGTAAATTGCGTCTTTAGTCGCGTGAAGATCGTTCAAACATCTGCAAGTCGGTGCTCAACACTGCGGAGTATTTCCCAAGTCAAAGCGACGTTGTTAATAAAATCAACGGGTCGTAATTGGGTCGGTCCTGGCGCTGAGACTCGCAAGACCGCCATCTCCTTGGCAAACAATGCGAAAACTCCTTCGGACACATAGTTTTGCAGTTCCACGACTGCTCGGGATTCTCAACTTGGCCGGTCAGAGTCAAGTTAGATAATTCACCATGAGAACGGTATCAGTTGCAACCGAGCATCTCCAGCCAATGATCCGTGGTCTATTGTTCGTTCGCCTATTTCCAAAGTCGAGGAGACTCGTTTTCAAGACGGAGTCTGGGAACATTGCGTAATTCACGGCTGAGGATTGAGACAAATTAATTGTATAATAGCCTACACTAGGCTTCTATTCCGGACTACGAGAAAGACGCTGAAGAAATATAGACGTCTGGTTGCAGTCTCAGACTTCGATGGGAACAAAAAAGAGCCGAGCTTGAAGTTTCGGGAGTCGGTCAAGGCAGCTGCCGGTCCAGATTCGGTCTAACATGATCAAACGAGCAAAGCCGGACGAATTCTACAGATTGTCAATAACGTGTTCGGCGCTGAACGCCCATGGCGAATGCTTAAAATGAAGATCTCCGTTGATTAGTTGATCGGCGTTTCGAACTTAGGTCATCACTTAGGTCAACAGTCGAAACATATTTGTCACTTATTTTATATTAACTCCGACGATAAACTCAATTCGGGTCGTAGTGTTTAACTTTGAATTCCCACAAAAGTTCGTTGCATATATTCTGATAGAAGGACTCTATTTATTTCGATTTTTTTGTCTTTATTTGTATTATCCGAGGATCTTACAATATTTTTCCCACAATAACAATACGACACATGATCACACTACAACAACAATACACAACATTACAACAATATTATACGCAAAAATAATAAACTTAATTTAACTCGCAGAACTATAACACTTCAACCTGAAGGGGGTTTATTTAACAAAAACAAAAAAGGCTGTGGACCCCTATGGCTCCACGTCGCTCTGGGAATGCCCGAATAGGCGAAAGTGCTCGGCCAGCCAATAAAGAATCGGAGAATGAGTCGCCTGGTTTTTCTTCCCCTCACAACCACCGGACATCAAGAAATGCGACGAGAAGGAAAAGAAAAACAAAAATCGGCGCGATTTTCAATCAAATACGAGAGCGTCGCCAAAAGTTCCATTCCCTCGGGAAGAAACATTAAATACCTACTCACTTTTTTTGAAGTTGTGAAATTTTATCCGTATTCAACAAGGTTTTTTCTATTTTTCTACAAAGTCGTCGTGTTTTGGTTTATTATTCAATAATATTGGTTTATTATTCAATAATAAACCATTGTAATCGCCCAAGAAAAAAAAATTTCTAACCCCCCTCAAAATTTGATGTTTTACGTTTCAAGGCATGTAGAATCCGAATATCCAATAAAAAAAATTCTGTCCGTTCGCCGTACGCCGTACGCCGTTAGCAGTTTTTCGGCCAAACTGTAAGAGCTAAAAATTTGAAATTTTCACCAAAAATCAATCTCGGTCCCACGACAGCCCAATTCTTGAACCAACTTGCTAGCTCAATTTTAAGGGTATTTTTGGGGGGTTTTGAGGGGGAGAAAATTCATATTTTCCAAGGTTTTTCAGAAAAATGTGTACGTGGTTTCAAATTCTATAGATTTTTGGACGCTGAATCGAATGAGACCATCGCCGGGTCGATAGCTTTATTGGTTCTCGAGTTATCGCAGCTTTTGTGCCGAAATTGGGAGATTTTCAGAAATTTGACATAAGGGTATAACTCGAGAGTTCTTGGAGCTATAAAAATCGTTCTATACTCATTGGAATGGTCGTCAAACACTCTCTCCAGCTGTATCGTTAGGCGAAAAATTCAGATTTCAATTAGGAAATTAAGAAAAATAAAAATGATAAAAATTACAATAGTTGCTACGGAGTTTTCCCCTATAGTTACCATCTGTTTTTCGGTGGGAACGTTCACAAAAAATGTTCGGAATATTTAAAATGACAAAGGATAGTCTTCTTAAATCAATATTGAAGCGAAATAATAATAAACCACTGTACAATCATTTGCAGCGTTTTTTCTATGCATTTTTGATACCGTGGCGCCAATTTTTTTAAGCCGTCTTCATAGTGCTGCACTTCCTTCGGGTACGTCGTGACTGCTGCTCGTATTTGATCGATTAAAGACCGATTTGGAGAAAACTAGGCCGTATTTTCATCCATCGGTTTACACACGGGCTAATTTAAATCCATTCCACGATATCGACGCCGCTACTGCGTTATCTTTCGGCGAAAACAATTTCGCGGTGATTTATTCGAACCGTAATGCCGCCGAGTCGAGCCGTAACCGGACACGGAAAAGTTAAATCTGACACCGGCGGCGGTGAGTGAGTGCCGAGGGAAGCGCCTAGCGCGTTCAACTTGGCCGATCAATAGCTCGCGCCGCGAAATGCTCGGCTCACACGTCCTTTGCTAGCGTGCACTTCATCGATCGCGGCTGTAGCAGTGGCAAGGGAATTCCGCCGAGGAATTCTTTCTTTGCTTCAAGGAAGCCAAAAATCGCGAAGGAGCACGGTTCGAAATTTCGAGCTGATGAGTATTATTACTCAATAACGCCCAAGGGAAAAATTTTCGAGCCTCAGATAATGTTAAGCATTTGAATGGGAAACCGAGAAAGGAATAAAATAGAAAAAATAAACACTTTTTAAAAAACGCTGCGGAGGTTTATTGTTCCTTGATTCATTATGGGGCCATTTAATCGCAATTCCAAAAGTTAATGAACGTTCCTAATTGCAATTGAAAGTTATTGGAATTAGAGAAATACGCATACAAAAAAAAAAAATAAAAATAAAAAATAAATAAAAAAATAGAAATACACATAAATACATACATACAGAAAAACAGAAATACAGAAATACATTAGTTGTGCGTGAAAATTAGCGAACGAAACTAACAGAGGAAAAAAGAGGAGAAAAAAGTTTTTGTATTCCTTTGGTAGTTCGTGAAGCACCGTATGGGAGGGGAAATGCGAGGGGATTCGCCAAGGGATGAAATGTGAAGGTATAACTTTGATCCAAGTAGCATTTATGGCGAAATGAGATGATTTTGCAAGGGATGGAGCGGCGCGTTATCATTTGAAAGTAAAAATCGTCTGCGAATGAAAGAAAACGTTCGATAGAACTGACATTTTGTGAGGCGCGTTATCATGCTCGAAATCTCAAGATGGCCGAGGGAAAATTCAGGAGATTATTAGTCAGGGGAAGTTTCCTTAGTAAGTCTGCTCTGCAGTTACAAATAAATCAAACCATCCCCAACCCGTCTCTCCCTCATTCTCTCCCACTTTCCAGCATGATATTAAATCACTCAGTCGAAAATCAGTGGCTAAAAGCAGTCTTCCGAATCGTGTCACGAATCGTCCGATTTTTACGGCTAAAATCCTCGCAAAAATTGAGTCTTCGCGATTTTCGAAGGGAAAGAACGGCGAGCTATTCGATCTTTTGTTTACTCCAATTCCATTTGTTTTACAATTCACAAAATAACGTATTGAGTCCTTAGCTGGCCAAACGTTATTTTCCTTCAAGCCAGTCAAATAGTACAAGAAATAATCACGAATGGTTAGCTAGTTCTAATTTTGTTGTATTATTCAATAATAAACCATTTGTAATCGCCCAAGAAAAAAGTTTTAACCCCCTCAAAATTTGACGTTTTATGTTTCAAAGCATGTAGAATCCGAATTGAAGAATATAGAACAGAATCCAATAAAAAAATTCGGTCCCTACGCCATACGCCGTCAACACTTTTCCGTCAAAACTATAAAAGCTAAATTCTCGACATTTTCATCCAACTCAATCTTGGCCTGACAATGGCTCAATTCTTAAACCTCAATTTCAAGGGTATTTTTGGAGGATTTCGAGAGGGATAAATTTCTAATTTTCCAATATTTTCCAGAAAAAGGTGAACTTGCTACAATATCTATTAAATTTGAACGCTGAATCGAATGAGACCATCAGATCGGATCTTTTTTGTTGAATTTAGGAGAAAATTGGGCAACTCGAAGGTTCTTGTAGCAAAAATCGTTATATCCTATTAGAAATGGTCGTCAAACACTTGCTTCAACTGTACCGTTAGGCAAAAATGTAGCTTTTAATTTGAAAATTAAGAAAAATAACAACGATTAAAATTACAATCGTTGCTACAGAGTTTTCCTTTACATTTACCAATCTGTTGTTAGGTGGAAACATCACAAATGTTCTGACAAGTATATCACAAATGGATAGTCGTCTGAAATCATTAATGCGAAGGAATAATAAACAAACCACTGTACATCATTTACAGCGTCTTTTATTATTTCCTATCATCGTGTGGGATATGATAGAGAAGACCGTGGGTCGCGTGTCAAGATGATGCAATGCCTAGTGGGACGAAAGCCATCTGCGACTTATATTAGCAATGAACTACGCAGTTATCGGCTGACTGAATATCTATAATCTAAATTTATAGCCAACAATAGCTAGCCAGCATTTCGATTGTTTTGCGAATCATGGATTAAGAGGATGGAGTTATATGGGAATTGAAAGTGGACAAATAATAGTAGCTAATATGACTAATGATGTCTAATATGACAAACTTGTCTTCGAAACGTACGGTTGTAAAATGAACGCTTTAATCTCTTATCATCGCTTTAATATCAGCTAAACCTCGTTGTTGAGCCATTAAGTAGACATTATACTCGTATGATAGCCTTTCATCTTTAATGTGTTTACAATTATTTCTTCCCTGCTTGACAAACTGAAAATCCCTATAGAAGGGAATCGAATGTCAACGGCTGGCTTTTAGGCGCTCGGTAACGAACGGCGCCGTGGCGCCACTACGGCTGTTAGATAGTGCGCTATTGGAAGGACAGGAAGAAGCTGGATCAGGACCGCGAGCTGGGAACGCCCGGGACGGGAGGAGCCCACGGCCTTGACCGACTTTTTGAGCGTTCCACACCCGCACGCTGGCAAGGCTACCTTTACCGAGCATAAACGAAAAAGCTGCAAATGATTGTACAGCGGTTTATTAGTCCTTCGCTTCAATAATGATTTAAGAAGTCCATCCATTTGTGATAATAACTTGTCGGATCATTTGTGAACGTTTCCACCAAAAAACATATTGCTAACTAAAGGGGAAACTCCGTAGCGACTAATGCAACATAAATCATTTTTATTTTTCTTACTTTTCAAATTAAAAGTTATTCACTTAAAAGTACAGCTGAAAAGTGTTTGCAGAGCATTCCAACGAGTATAGAAAGATTTAAATAGCTTCAAAATTCCTCGAGTTATACCTTCATGCCGAATTTCTGAAAATCTCAAATATTCGACACTAAAGGTGCGATCGCTCGTGAACCATCGACCCTACAATGGTCTCATTCGATTCAGAGTCCAAAAATCAATGGAAATTGATAGCAAATGCACCCTTTTCTGAAAAACGATGGAAAAGATGAATTTTCTCCCCCTCAAAACCCCTTAAAAACAGCTTTAAAACTGAGGTAGCGAATCAATAAATTAAACTCAAAACTGTAATGTACTAATTTCGTACAATAAAGTTACCTTTGCAAAAAAAAAAAAAGAATATAGCAATTGTCGGGCCAAGGTTGATTTTTGGTGAAAATTTCAAAGATTCAGCAATATAGTTTCGTTGGAAAAGTGTTGACGGCGAACGGACAGAATTTCTTTTATTGGATATTCGGATTCTACACGCCTTGAAACGTAAAACAACAAATTTTGAGGGAGGGTTAAACAATTTTTTTCTTGGGCGATCTCAACGTTTATTATTGTTACGTTTATTATTGACTAATAAACCAAAAGCCACCCACGTTAGCAGTAACTATCCTGACCATTTGTGAACGTTTCTACCTAACGGCATATTGGGAACTACAAGGTCAAACTCTAATCGTAATATTATATTGTCTTGCTAGGGATGTCACGTCGCGTCATCGTTCAATAAGTGAGAAACGTCCTTGTGTCGGGGGAAAAAAATCGATACTAATCCGCCAGATAGGAGCAGAGAGTGGTTTCAAATTTGAGCTTGTTGGGGTGAGAGGAGACCAAAAATTACGTGGAAAACGCGACAAACAGAAGAAATTTGAGTTAGAACTTGCCCTAAAATTAAAAAAAAAAAAAAAATACTCGACGTCAACTCTTTATGCTTTGAAACGTAAAACATCAATTTATACAATGAGGAGGTTAGAATAAAAATGGACGTCTTGATATTTCAACAGCTTCTGAATTAAATGAGACAAGTAAATGTACGAAGTCGTTATAATTATTTGTTTTTTGTAGGTAGGTAAATTTAGAATTTCTCCCTATTGAACTTGAGAGTATGGACTGAATTCAATTCACTCCTTATGCTCCAGTTCAATAGGATAAAATTCTAAATTTACCTACCTCAAGAAAATATATCTATGTATAAAAAAAAAATAATAATGATAAGAGATCGAGCGAACCAAATGGTTAAACATCAAATAAAAATATATGTAAAAAAAAAAAAATAATAACAATGATAAAATAAACAAACCGAATGCAAGTGCTGCGAAATACATTTTTGGTTTCAATAAATCTGTTGGAGGAAAAAAAACTTGGGTTTTTATGTTGTGAACGTACAACATTAACAGTCAATAAATATTCAAATCAAACGTTCAATATTTCACGTCAATATTTCAAACGGTTCTGATGACTCATCCGGTGCACCTTGAGCCAAAGGTGAATCGCACGTCAAATCCAAGCCTGAATCTACATACCGACTTGACGAGATTCCTTGGAGTCCTCTCAGATAAAAAGAGCAAAGGTAAAAGCGGCGGATCTTGATCGCGAATTCGCGGAAAATCACGCACAAAATAAAGCCCGCACAATCAATAGAAATATTTCAAACGAGAGGTCGACGTTCGAGGAAATAGTTTTGTTAACGATAGCGAGAAACTGTCTCATTTTACTGTTGAAAATTTACTCTATTATAATTTAGCTGTAGACGACGTGACAGGAAAATAGAGAATATCTAGTTCCTGGCAAACTTTCGAACAGCAGATTCGACGGCTGAGTTTCCACCAGCGAACTTCGAACTAATGTTCAGAGAAACGAAAAATCTCGATTCACAGTTTCCTATTACCTCCGTATTTACGAATTTTCGCAGAAAATCTATTTGGCTCGTTCCGAAAAGTTCGACTGTCGAATTTCAACCCGAGAACACGTGCAAAATCCGTTTCATGCATCAAATAATCTAATTCTGGATAAAAAATTTAAGTTGATATTTAGGAGATTCGAATAAATGCAAATTTCTACAAAGAAATTCAACCGAATCTTCATATAGCGATATCCGCCCGATTATTTCGTTGCTAACCGAGTGTAATTAAGCAGTTAGTATAATAAGAAATATAGTAAAAGTATAATATACTAGTATAATATAGTAAAAGTATAATATACTAGCAAAATTGTAACGAGGAAAACTTGCAAATAAATCTCAACAAAAAACTTTTTTTTACCGACTGGCATATTATTTTTATTTTTCAACAATCAGGGCTAATTGGGTGATTATTTACAGAAAAATACTTTGCAGGGACGATCAACCATCATCAAAAAAATATTCATCGTTTGTCCAAGAATTTGAAAGTATCAAAGAACAACGTTCATAGATTTATGTTACACCTTCACATATTACACGTATCATATCGAAAAGAGGGTCGAGCGGTTAGTAAATCACTGGAGACAAAAGCAACGGTCCTTCGCGGGGAAATCCTATCTTGAATGTCAACTAGAGCTAATGAAGATAATCGCTTTGGCAGACGTCCATTGTTCCAAGACAATTCAGGAACAAAGTTTCCTTTCGAACTCCGTTTCGATTCGCGACTTGACGTCCCACGACGAGAATCGTTCCAATCGGCGAAGTCTGATAACCGGGTAGATTATAATTCGAGCCTACGCATTTATAAGCGGCACTTCATTTAAAAGGCGTATTTTACAATCAATGTCGCGTAATTGTTCGCCGATTAATTACCAATTGATTAACAAAAGAAAAAAAAACTGCGTGGAAATGATGACAAAATGAACCAACGAATCAATTGAATCATTCATGGTCTGCTAATGGCTCGATTCTTTAACCAAATCCCTACCTCGATTTTAAGATATTATTGAGGGTTTAGAGGGAGGGAATTCGTACTGTCTATTTTTTTTCAAACCAAGGTGTATTTTGTATCAATTTCTATAGATTTTTGGACGCTAAATCGAATGAGACCGCAGCGGGGTCGATAGATTATCGCAGTTTTTGCGAATAGAGTTTTCGAGATTTTAAAAATGTGGCATGATAACTCGGGAATTTTCGGGAGTTATAAAAAAAAGCTGAAGTATCAGCTATAAAAAACCTCTTAATACATAAAGCGAAGAAATAATAAATCACAGTACAATGACTTGCAGCGTTTTTGATTAACTACTTAGTCATTTTTATTTCTTTTTTTTTTTTACTTTGTGCGCAGACATTCAGGTAACTTTCTGATCGGACTAGAAATTTCTTCGTTTTGCTTTAACACTCAAACAAAAATATTAACACTAGTCTATTTCAATCGTAAATAAGTCACATGGAAGTAAAGTGGTCTAAATGCAGTGAAATCGCTAACTATTTGGAAATTTTACAATGTGTTTCAGACCAATTTCAATATTTAAAGTGCATCTCTAAATTGTATTTCTCTCAACTCGCGAATATTTACATTCAACGCGAAAAACTGTAAAATTGTAGTATTTTGTTTTCTTTTTCAACTGAAGCGAACGCTCCAATGAAATGAGTTAAACATGGATTGAAAACTTCGCTTCAAACAGCCTTTAAACTGATGAATCTTGTTCAAACGGTTACTGTACACCTGACCCGAAATTATCTCGCACTGAAATTTCACAATATTAAAAATTCTCGCATAAAATCTATTTCCGAATGAAAATCGTGATTGAAAATTATCGAATTCCCCTCGCAAGGTCGACTTAATCATCAAAGGAATCATTGATTTGACAACTCATAGAAATTAGGCAGAATTTTACACTGTATCATATTGCTTTGGCAGAAAATGTCGCAATTTATTTTTATTTTTTTTATTATTTTATTTATTTTTTTAGTTCCGATATTTTCTTGTGTCTATCAGCCGTAATCGAGCGTACAAATAAGAAGCATGGGAAGCAGAGTAAATTACACGCACGTCGTTACAACAATTCGTCAGCGGGACAGATCGTCCTCGAGCTCAAAGTGGAATAATTCGAAAACCAATAGTCTGCAGCTGCGAATTAGCATATCGCCGCGTCTCTCGTTAACCATCTGTGAATAGGAGATATCACAGGTCAGCAGATTCTGTCAATACAGATCAGGGCTGTTTTTGACAAAAATATCTTGCCATCTGAATTGAAGCTTTGTTCGATTGATTCTTTCAGCTGCGAGGGGTATTTCAGTTTATTTCTATTGATTTAACAGCTGACATAGCTTAAGAAACGAAATTTTCAGTCCACGAGGCTCGATTAGTTTTGAGGGTATTTTTATGAGGTTATTGAGGGGTTATAGAAGTTGCCGTATCACTAAGAAAAATTAATTAAATTCAATGAAATTGTCAGTGCTCCAATTGGATGAGTTATTGAGCTATAAAATTCGTTCTATACTCGCTGGAATGGTCGTCACACACTTCAGCTCTTCCGATAGGCGAATAATTTTACTTTTAATTAAGGTGGTTAATAAAAATAATTAACACGACCATAAAAAGGTGTTTTCCCTTTCAGTTACCAATTTGTTGTGAGGTGAATACAAATGTTCGGGATAACAACTAACACAAGTACATGTTCTTCTTAAATCTCAATTGAAGCCAAGAAAAATAAACAACTGTACGATTATTTGCAGCGGGTTTTTTTTTTTCATTTTTTTCCAACATCTCTGAGCAAAAAAAATGGTCAATAAAACGAGTCTCGGGCATGGCCAACTATCGTTATCTTAACAAAAATTTACCATAAATTTACTACACTCACTTGAAATAATAAAGCCGGTTGTCAGCTGTAGCGTGGACTCTCCATCCCGGCTTTAAGCTTTCCTGTATCGACAGGAGAGTCACAGGGGCTCCGTCCTGAGCTGGATACTGAACGCTCGGGTTCCAGGCGGATTGTAGCAACATGGGCAGGCCATACAAAAGCACAGATGACACACGGAAATTGTCGGTTTCGAGAGCAAAAACTAAATTGATTCACGGCAATCTCGCGATTTTCGGGCTGAACATTTTTCCGCTTAATCGGCCAACATTTTACAACGCGTGAGAAATTATTCGAGATTTGGACTTTACAATCGCGCACTTACACAAACGAAACCGATTGACCCGCGACGAGTATTTTCCGTATCGCGTTTCGTCAGGAACGTCCGACGTTGTTGACGTTTCTTCTGGCGCGAAGGCGACGCGGAGATTGCGGATCGTAGGATCCGAGGAAGAGGGGGTGATAGAAGAACTATCAGCAGGAACAATGATAGAGAGGGTATGTGTATCCACAGGCCCCTGGGAGGTTGAGCCAACGTGAATGGATAAACCCGACCGAGCCGACAGCTGCGATAAAACTGCACTGGCGCCGCAGCGGAGGCGAGTCAAGTTAGTCGGAGAAACAGCCCGACCGCCTGGGAATAGAAAGCCGGCGGGTCGTCGAATTGCGTCCGCTCGAATTGTGTCTTTCATTAAGTAGTGCAAAAATTGCTGAGTATAGATTTAAAAAATGCATGTTTATTTGCGCAAAAATGGGCGAGTATAGATTTTAAAAAACCCTGTTTATGTGGACTAAAGCAGGGAAAAAACAAATGTTTGAATCGAGTTACTTATACAGTGTAAATTATTATGCGCGCAGTACTTCGACCACACATAATTTCTACAACTAATTTAAAACAAAAAGTCCTCCCTCCCTATTTTTCCCCTTTTGGAAACTTGGGAACTTCGATTTTCTCGTTTTCGACCTCATTTCACTAAAACCGCGATAACTTCCTTAATTTTACAGCAAATTCAAATCTAGGGCTACCGTTTGATAGAACGTCAACTCTACATCCTTTCAAGTGCCAAACCATTTTTTTGTTTTTTTTTTTTTTGCTCACAAGAAATTGCTAAAAATTTATCTAAATGCCAATTTTGTGAAATGTTGAAGAAATATGGTTTTGAAAATGCCAATTTTGTGAAATGTTGAAGAAATATGGTTTTGAAAATGCCACAATCAACCCAAAAAAATAATTATAAAACATTTAATCATATAAAATTACATTTAAAAATGAAAACCAATGTAACCACTCACGAAAAAAGTTTTCGAACCCCCTCAAAATTTGATATTGTACTTATCAATGTAATACATAGAACATTCGAATATCCAATTAAAAAAAAGCTGTCCGTCCGCCACCAACAGTTTTTAGACAAAACAATAAAAGCTACAAGATCGAAATTTTCACAAAAAATGAATCTTGGCCAGGAAATGGCTCGATTCACCAGCCAACGTCATGATCAAGGGTTGCTCATTACCACCTCACTTTTAAGGGTATTTTTGGCGTTTTAAGGGAGGGAGGAAATTCGTATTTCCAAAGATTTTCTGGACAAAGATAATCCGGGATCAATTTCTATTGATTTTTGGACGTTAAATCGAATGAAACTATCGCACGGCCAATTGCTTTAGTGGTCCCCGAGTTATTTCAGCTTTCGTTTTGCATTTTCGAGATTTTCAGAAATTTTTCATGAGAGTATAACTCTAGAATTTTTGGAGCTATAAAAATCCTTCTACACTCGTCGGAATGGTCGTCAAAAATACTCTCTTCAGCAGTACCGTTCAACTTTTATTTTTGAAAACTAAGAAACATTAAAATGTCATGAAAAATCATATTTATAGTTACTTATCTGTTGTTTGGGGGAAACGGTCAAAAATATTCGGAATAGTTACTATCATAAGAGCATGATCTTTTTAAATCATAATTGAAGCAAAGTAATAATAAACCATAGTGGAATCATTCGCAGCGTTTTACTCCCGGATTGAAATACGATGGGACGGCAACTTTCTCTTCGTTGACCATCTACGACAAAGGGTGAATCAGTTTCGCCGCCCCTCGGTGCCAACTTCAAACGGGGAACAAATTGAGCCTACCCTCTGTTCGGCAAATCGTTATTGCCGTCGAAATTGCATGATCACGAAACGAACAATTTCTCAGTGTCGCATTTCTGAAAAGCAATTGTCTAGCTATGGCTTGGTTGTCTACTATAGAAGTGGCGGGCTTAGTGAATGTCTCATTTCAAATTTATTTTTTCTACCCTTCCTCTCTGCAGTTGAAAACGCACGGAGAGCTGAGCAGTTTCGCGCCTAGAAATTGTGGCGCTCAGTAAAATTGTTTAGTTCGACCCTCCTACTCTCATCATAATATGGTTTAGATCGACGAAGAATATAACGCTGCAAATGACTTTATAGTGGATTATTATTCCTTTGCTTCGACAATGATTTAGGAATACCATCCATTTGTGATGATAACTTGTCGGAACATAAAAAAAAAAAAAAAAAAAAAATGGAAAATGTAAGGGGATCTCTGTAGCGACTATTGTCATTTTAATCATTTCTATTTTTCTTAATTTTCATATTGAAAACTAAATTATTCGCCTATAAAATAGTGTTTGACAAGCATTCCAACGAGTAAGGAGCAATTTTTATAGCTCCAAGAACTATTGAGTTATGCCCTCTGTTCTTTACATTCATGATTTGGCTGTCTGTCGCGCTCCAGCAAGACATTGTCTACTGTTGTCAGCTATTGCAGTTTCATCAGTGGCCGCTTCTAGCAGCACCGATCGAATGTCAGGTTCTTCGAGGTCTAAAGGCGACCGCTAGGTAGCAACGTGGTCTCTAAATCTAAGCCCATGAAATAGCTCCTACACATAAAGAAATAGCGTACGGTGAATGACAAAACTTTCTTGTTAATTAACTACTCCGTGAAAAATATTTCCCACTTCCTCTCGAAGTTTGATGTGATAGGTCGCAAAGCACAGTAAATAGCATACTATTCGTGATTTACAATGGTAGTAGTAGTAATTTGAGTCGTTGTTGTATGGTGGAATTTACAAAAAAATCGAGTTGAAAATGTAATAATAATAATAGTAGTCGTAGTAATAATAAATAATAATAATGATGATAAAGATAAATAATAATAATAACAGTAATAATAAAAATAATAATAGTGACAATAAATAATAATAATAATGATGATGATAAATAATAATAATAATAATAATAAAGATAATAATACTAATAAAAACCTTTGTTTTGCAGGTAACATTGCTTGTTGGCGTAGCCAGTACAGCTAACTCTAACATTATTATTATGTTCAGTGAACGGTGGAATGATTGAATGTAAATTCACCTTCATTTTAGGCAATCCGTTTTCGTCATGTGGTTTTAATATGTTCGATCAGTTCAGTCCGAGAGAAACCCTCTACAATCATATATTATCATGTGTGCTACGCGACCGTTAAACTACATTCCTAGATCTTATTTTTTTTTAAATATTTTTGAGGCTGAAAAACATCATTTCAATACCGCGGAAATAATGACGGATATGTGTGACTTTAACGATAAAAACCGATCGTCATTCACTCACCTTGAAAAGTTTTTACGACCTTAAACGTTCAAATATATCGACTTTTGAGGAATTTGAATAGTTCTAATACAAAAATGACCAAATAGTACGGATGTACGTTGTGCGACTCTAGCGATGAAGATCAGGCTTCACTCGCCTATACAAACATTTTAAGACATCAAGAGTCAAATTTATTGATGAATGCGGTCAGTAAAGATCGAAATAGTGTGAAAAACCGGCTATGGCGGTTGTACCAAACGATGCAAGGCAAGTTTTGAAATATGGACATAAATTTGTAGCCAAGAGACCCAAAAATACAAAATTACTGATTAAAAATAACCGAAGATGCGATTTACGAGGAAGTACCTACTGCTCGTGACTAATAATAAAAATCAAGCGACATTCAGCTGACAAAAAGAAAAATTTCAAGTTCCCAAGTGTTCAATTATATTCATTTTTGCAGTCTGTAAAAATTAAAATGCTGTCAATATGTGAATAACGCGGAAGTGTGTTATGTGACCCTAGCGATAAAAATCAGTCATCGTTCAATCGCCGTCTTAACATTTCAAAAACTTGGGCGTTCAAATACGTTGATTTTATAGGCGTCTAAATTCAAAATAATAAATACGCACTAGCAAAATAATGAAAAAAGCTCATAACGTGGAGGTACGGTGTGTGACACGATAAACAAAAAATCAAGCGTCATACGCTAGCCGTGACGAACAGTTAAAGAGATCAAACGTAGAAAAATATTCACTGTTATCCCGTAAAAATCGAAACAGATAAAACGTTGAATAGTTATATCTCGGAGGTACTGTGTGTTATCCAAATTTCAATAAAAGCTAGTTTTGCACATTCACCGGGAGAACATTACCTGAACATTTCATTTAGTGTCGTTCATTTTTCAGGGAGTTATGGCGATTTATACTTAAGATCACAGAAATAAGGACAGACGGACACACAGACTTTGTTCGGCAAGTTTTCTGCGTGTAGTACTATTAAAATTTCTCCCATTAGGACTCCCTCCGTTCCGAATTCGACTTTTCAGACTATCACGATAGTTCCAATTTATTACGTACACACGGAAGTAAAAATAACTAACTAGGTAACCTAACTGGTTGCTAGAGTGATTTTTCCTGCAATCAACTAACTATCAACAAACGAGCTGACTAGCTAGCTAACAAATAGTCTAACCACTATAGTTCCAATTTACTGTATAAACATGGAAGTAAAAACAATTTTATTTAACAGGTTGAAAAATAATAAGTTCTATCTGTAGGCATGAAGACGATAGTCACGCGCAGCACATGAGCAATAGCGGCCAGGTATCTTGGCTGCTGCAGGCTACAACGAGACCAACTAATGCCCTAGCATACTTTTCTTCCTTTATAGCCACTGGCTATAAAATGCTCTCTTTTCCGCTAGAGAGCATGTGCTAGAGATATCATTTTCGAGGCAGCAATTTTCCGGAGCCAAAATTATCTCTTGCTATTTTATTACAAAAAAAAAAGATGAATTGAACATAAAAACAAATTATATTAAACATAGCAGAGTACAATAGCAATAAAGTACAGAGCAATAAATCATTTATGTTCATCTAATAAGTATCATCACTGAGTAGAGTAAACTGTTTATATAGACCAATTGCCCTTACGAAATAACATTTGGTAATTTTTAACTCTTATTAATAAAACGCTGCAAATTGTTCAGTGTTTGATTTTGGTGAAATTTTCAAGAAGCCTTTCTGCCTTTTTTTAAATCATTTAACCACATTTTGAAGGAGCGTTAGAACATTTTTTTTCATGAGCAATTATAAAGGGTTATTATTGAATAGACATGTTCAACGAGAGTATTTCGTCCTCTTCTGGCCACATCGAGCACGATAGTAGGACCAAATCACTCTAGTGACCATTTAGTTAGCTAACTAGTCAGTTAGTTGGTTGATAGCAGTACAAAATCACTCTTGCAACCAGTTAAGTTAGCGAGCTAGTTTTTTATTTGATTGTATTCCAAATGAGGCTTGCGCTGGTTAGTTAGTTCGTTAGTTGATTTTTGATAGTTAGCCACTTAGTTTGCTGATAGTAGGATAAAATCACTCTTGAGACCAGTTTTTGAGCTAGCTAGTCAGTTAGTTGATAGCAGGAAAATCACTCAAGCAACCAGTTAAGTTACCTAGTTAGTTTTTTTCGTTTTTTTTTAAATTTAATTGTATCTCAAATAAATCTTGCGACCGGTTAGTTTCAGTACGTAGTTAGTTTGTTAGTTGATTTTTAGTTAGTTAGCCAGTTAGATAGTAAGTCAGCGGATAGTAGGACCAAATCACTCTTGCGACCGGTTAGTTAGCAAACAAGTTAAGTTAGCCAGTTAGTTAACTACGGCCATTTTAAAACTTGTGCTTCCGATTTATTTTATTTTCGTACTTTTTCATATCAATCCGAGAAAAATCAATGCTCGTGCGAGTTATGACTGTTGCTCCTCGAATGAAGAATTCAGATTCGTGAATTATAGGCACCTCTAAACCAGCACGAGTCGTCGGCGATCGTGACCGAGCAGCTCGGGATAATGAAAAATAATGCGCTGCTTTTGAGTTCGTTCGCCTCTTGGCATTTGCCTCTACAAAGAGAAGGGTCCGGATGTACGAGCACGAAGAGCAAAAGCGTTCAAGTTCGAAGTCATCCTCGAGCCCATTTCGGACGCCATATTAAACATGAGCAAACCTTGCAATATCGAGTCATAACATTATTAATACAGATAGAATTTTTTTAAACTATATTGCACGAAGATGTCACCTTATTAGCAATTTACATTTGTTACATGTTAATTGACTAATGGAAAGCAAATATACTCAACATGAATAGGGTTTTGTTCTTTTGAGTCTTTTAAGATGAATATCAAGCAGTTGGAAGACCTCTTCATTGATTTGGCCTAGAGGCCTCTCTTAGTGGGCCAGTGTTTATTGTTGTTCCAGATATAAGTCGATCGTAATGTGAAAAATGCAGATTTCGTTGATTCCGTTTGAAAAACATGCGAAATTTCTTCGAGACGTTACCTAGTTATTTAATTTTATTGAACAAAATTATACCAGTGGAATCTCAAAGTATTTCCATGCCCAAAAATATGGCCGAACGCCTTTCCAATTTTTTTCACCTTTTGAATTATTTTTGGGAAGTCTTCTTCAATTGCTCCGATTGACAATCCATTGTCGATATTACTCGTATGTCTATGATAATGAAACTATCTTTAGTTTTGATTATATTGAGTGATACCTTAAATGAGAGAATCCGAACAAAATTTCAGAAATATACCAAACGTTAGTATACGATAATGAAATTATTTGAATTCAAAACAATGGCTCATTTATTTATTTGTCTACTTCCATAAATACCCCGAAAAACGTGGATGCAAAACAATTTTATTAGAAATACGGCCTAAAAAGTATCTAGATTTAGTTAAATAAATACCAAACGTTGAGTGTGCAAATTAGACTCAAAGTTCAACAGTTTAAGATTACAAATAATGAAAAGGCAGTCGATTCAGCGTTCAAAAATCTATAGAAATTGACACCAAATAAAGGTGTTTCTGAAAAACTTTAGAAAATAATAATTTTCTACCTCTCAAAACCCCAAAATACGGATAAAATTGAGTTTGCGATTTGGTTAAAGAATGGTGAAAAGTTTGATGTCAGGTCAAAATTGATTTTTGGTGAACATTTCAAGAATTTAGCTTTTTCAGTTTCGTCAGAAAAGTGTTGACGGCGTACGGCGGACGGACAGAATTTTTTTATTGGATATTCAGATTCTACATGCCTTGAAACGTAAAACATCACATTTCGAGGGGGTTAGACAATTTTTACCTTGTGCGATTACAATGGTTTATTATCGAATAATAAACCAAAATTAGAACTGGCTAATCATTCGCGATTTTCACGCACTATTGGACTGGCCTGAAGGGAAAGAACGTTTGGTTTGCCCTAACAATCATTATTTATTCAAATATCGACTCTTTCATTTTACGCATACTTAGTTCTGAAATATTTTCTAGCCCAATCGTAAAATCAACTTGAGGAAGTTAAATGCTGTCAACCTTGCGGAGGAGTAGTGATCTTTTGGTCAAAGTTGATCCCACCTAGGTTTTGGTGTAGGAAGCAAAGCGTGAAGGAAGCAATTGCCTATCCATTATTTACCTTGAAAACATGACTCAACGACAGCCGAGAATAATCGTTCTTTATGTTCGCTCATCTGATTCGAATCAACTGTAAGACATTTGCCTACGTTCACTCATTTCCGCTGAATTGAATCGAACTTTTTTCTAGTTGTTTTTTTTCTCCATCAATTCACAGTTAGAACGTTAGAACTTATTGTTGTTGTTTTTTTATCAGTGCGTATTTTTTTCATCCGAGCACCATCAGGCGAATACGCAAAAGCGTCAGGTAGATTAAGATTATATTTTTGGTTTATTATTCAATTATAAACCATTGTAATCGCCCAAGGAAAAAAAATTTTTGTTACCCCTCAAAATTTGATGTTTTACGTTTCAAGGCATGTAGAGTCCGATTATCCAATAAAAAAAATTCTGTCCGTCCGCCGTTAGCAGTTTTCCGGCCAAACAATAATAGCTAAATTCTTGAAACTTTCACCAGAAATCAATCTAGGTCCTACGACGGCCCAATTCTTGAACCAGCTTCACAGCTTGCTAGTTCAATTTTTAGGGTATTTTTGGGAGGTTTTGAGGGGGAGAAAATTCATATTTTCCAGGGTTTTTCAGAAAAATGAGTATTTGGTATCAAATTAGATAGATTTTTGGACGCTGAATCGAATAAGACCATCGCGGGGTCGATAGCTTGATTGGTTCTCGAGTTATCGCAGCTTTTGTGCCGAATTTGGGAGATTTTCATAAATTTGACATGAGGGTATAACTCGGAGCTATAAAAATCGGTCTATACTCATAGGAATGGTGGTCAAACACTCTCCAGCTGTATTGTTAGGCAATAGGTTTAGCTTTTAATTAGGAAATTAAGAAAAAGAAAGATTATTATAATTACAATAGTCGCTACGGAGTTTTCCTTTATAGTTACTAATCTTTTTTTAGGTTAGAACGTTCACACATGGTCGGAATATAATTACTATCTGAAGTGGATAGGCTTCTTAAATCATTATTAAAGCGAAGGAATAATAAACCACTGCACAATCATTTGCAGCGTTTGGATATTCGGATTCTACATGCCTTGAAACGTAAAAATATAATATAATTTATAATAATTTTATATATAATAGAGAACATCATTTTGAGAGGTTAGAAAATTTTTTTTCTTCGGCGATTAGTGCAATGGTTTATTATGAATAATAAACCAAAATGAAGCAAGACATGAAGAAATAAGAATCTAATTTTTGTTTGTTACCTAATGACGTACTGAAAAATATGTAGGTAGGTAGGCACTCACCTGGTTCCGTAAGTGAAGTGGTGAATCTTGCGCTGCACTTCATTTCCGTCGCGATCGGATTTTTTTCCCGAATTCGGCAAACACGTACATTTTTTCGCGATTCCCGTAAAATTTATGTATTACATTCGAAAGAAATTCTTGTACATCGTAGAGATGAATCCACTCGTTTTTAAAACTACTCACTACGCGAACAAAAAACGCACTTTCACTACCGAAACGCAACAGAAGACGGAACACGGAAGCCGCTCGAATGAAATTACTACTCGTATGAAAGTCTAGGAGAGCATAAAAAATGTTCATGCTCGGACAGAACGTAGCAGGAATACGCAATACACATGTCCACTCGTGACTGGGGACACTCGACACTCGGAGACATGATCGGACATAATATGCCGCCGTTACTGCTCTCGGGTCACGTCCATTTTCGAGCTCGTGACTGCTCTTGAGACTGTTTTGTCTCGGATGGACTTTATACAAAATGCCACTAATTCGATGCGCAAACCGCAAACTAGAAATGGAATAATAAACCACTGTACTATCATTTGCAGCGTTTTTCTTAAACCCTCGAGAGAAGGCTTGGAGTTAAATAAATTACTTTAGTTTTACGTTCGAGAGCATTCAGGTCTTTGAGAGTATGGGATTTAAGACAATTTTTTTTTCTCAACCAATTTCTTGATTTTCATATAAACGTGACTCAACGCTCTGCGACCATATTATTTCCTAGTCGTGCTTTGATTGGACTATTATTCTCTGGATTATATATTATTATTCTCTTCTTACTTGTCTTTCCCATCTAATCATTTCGTATTGATCCGTCTTCTTTTTAGGCCTTCACACGCCATAGGCGAGAAAATCCAGTAAATAAATTGGTATTGTTACTATCGGATTTTTAGGATCGATGCCACTCAACAATTCTTGATAAATATTTTATTCAGTACAGTAAATTTGAGAAAACTACCGCATAATATGATAATGATATATAACTGCGCGCTCACATAATCCTGATCTGACTAGAAATCGGATCTTGGTATTGATAGTATCGAAATATCGACATTTTGGTTCCAACATCAGATATTTGTACCAGATTCAAATACAGGGGGGTTTTGAATCTGGTCCCCCTATCTATTATTTCAATTTATTAGACTCTAGGTTCAAAAAGCGGACGTGATTTAGACATTTCCTATTAATGAAATCCCAGCCTTGTGGAGCTTCTTACAGGACCTATTTTGAAAATTTTATGAATACTCTTCCAGGAATTTCTCAGGAGTTTCATGCTATATTTTTTGCCATAATAGAAACTGTCAAGAAAATTAGAAAAGGGATGTAGAATAAGACATGTATATCCAAAAAATAAAATAAAGACACAGATTGACAATTAAAACAGATAACGTAACCTACATAAGTCCAAGCTCCTAACTATTGGTATTATCGACTAACCTAGGTCTTTCTCGACTTGACTAGATAAGTTATTTTAAAATTAAGCGTTTTTAAAAAAAAATTTTTTAAAGAAAAAAGTCTAATTACAAATTTGACAGTTTCAGTTTAATTTTCTTTTTGAACTCAAGCATTGTTCATAACATGGAGGCCGGAGTAATTGACTCAGTATTATTGAATTTTTCTCAGCATAATTTTGCTCTTTCTTCACATCGAGGTTAGTAATAGAGATGAAGAGCTTTGTCATGGTTCGAGTTGAGTTGTGAGAAGAGGAAGACTTCTGTTGGTTTGATGTCAAAGAATGTGGGTACGGCCGGGAACCGAGGGCCCCCAGTGCAACCTTCAGGTGGAGCGTTCAACCTGAGGCCCCAAGGCCACGGTCGGCCCCCTGGCCCTTGCAACACATCGTCTTCCTCTTTGCCTCCTTCCTCATCTTTTACATTAGTTCGGCCTCCTAACTTTGATTCATCGGCCCTTTCATTTCGAAGTTTCTCTGGAGCAATTTCATCATACGCGTCGCCTAATGAAGCACCAGTAACAGAGAAATCACATGGAAGTTCGACGACACAATTGTGACGACAGAAAAGAGATTTATCGCCGGTTTTCTCCGCGGCGGAAGAAATTTATCGTATTCTCAAACGCCAGAGTTGATTACCTGTGGAGAATGAAAATTATTTCAATTTGAAACGGTCGAATCGGATCCGGCAGAGAAAACGTAACAAGTTCATACGTTGTGAAGGTGAGGTGGGAACAAAATGGTGACACTCGTGTACGAGGGTCGTTCCTGAGTTCGGGATTTTTAGAATCGGCGGGAAACATCTTGGAGAACTTGAAGAAAAAAATAATCCCGAATTGATCAAAACGCAACCGAATAATAAGGGAAGGAATTTTTACAGATCTGCTTGAGTAATGTAAGAAAAAAACTCTCCAAATGATTGAACAGTGGTTTTTTTATTATGCCGCTTCAATAAGGATTTAAGAAGACTATCAATTTGTGATTTTAATTATTCCGAACATTTGTGAACGTTCCCACCGAAAAAACAGATGATAACTATAAGGGAAAACTCCGTAGCAACTATTTTAATTTTAATAATTTTTATTTTTCTTAATTTCCTAATTAAAAGCTAAAGATATTATTGCCTAACGATACAGCTGGAGAGTGCTTGACGACCATTCCATTGAGTATAGAACGATTTTTATAACTCCAAGAACTCTCGAGTTATACCCTCATGTCAAATTTCTGAAAATCTCCCAAATTCCAGCTCAAACCCTAGAAAATATGCATTTTCTCCCCCTCAAAACCCCCCAAAAGTACCCTTAAAATTGAGCTAGCAAGTTGGTTCAAGAATTGGGCCGTCGTAGGACCAAAATTGATTTTTGGTGAAAATTTCAAGAATGTAGCTATTATAGTTTGGCCGAAAACTGCTAATAGAATTTTTTTATTGGATATTCGGATTCTACATGCCTTGAAACATAAAACATCAAATTTTGAGGGGGGTTAGAAAATTTTTTTTCTTGGGCGATTACAATGGTTTATTATTGAATAATGCTATCAAGTTAGTGCTTAGGACAGTGCTGAAGACACGAACATACGATAGTACAAATCTTCGCTTTGGGCGTGAATATATGGAGACCGTTCCTTTCGCTACCACCAACTACCTCCAGCACCCTTCATCGCCTCCCCCGCCAGACCAACCTAATGTGTTCTTCATCACCCGAAGTTGATATTCTGCAGTAATATCGCCCGCATTAAATCCACTGTACTCCAGTCAGCGTAACACGTCACCGTCTAAATTAATTTAAACCAATAGTCTATCTTTATTTTTATTTTTATTTTTTTTTTTTTTCTAGCTGTGTAAAACAAGTTTTTTCAAAAAGTCTTCAGCTTTGAACACAGATACTTGAGGACACGATTATACGCTCACATATTACTTTTGTCGGATATGCCGTCTAAGTTTTGACACCTTTATCTTACGATTTAAATAAATGATGATGTTTTTGCATGAAAAAAGCTAGTACCGATATATGAGGACACGGATATGCACACCCAGTTTTCCTTCAAATTTCATCCTTTGGGGAATCCCTGCCCGTTTTTCCTCGCATACATCGTACCAAGTTTTTCCAAAAGGAAGAAACTTTTCCACAACGATTTCCCTCCCCGTTTTTCCCTTGACGGTTACCACTTACGTTTCTACGCTCCGTGATTTTTTAAGGGGGAGAGAGAGAGAGAGAGATTTATTCAGAAGTACAGCAATAATATTTCATACAAAAAAAAATCGTTAGGAAAGGAGAAAATAGTTAAAAGATAGAAAATGACAATATTTACAATAGTGAATAATATCACCCGTCGTTAGGCAGAGCCTGTATTGACGGGTGAGAGTCGTTAAGTGACCCTATGTAACGTTACCTTATTGCATATCTTGCGGATAGTCGAGTGATACAATAGAAAAATAATAATAAGACAAACTGCGAAACACAATAAATTAAGAATGGAGGTTTCAGGACGAATTTAATAAAATAATAAGTACGTTAAGAAGTAATAAAAAGTAAATGAAATCATAATTGACACATACTAGAACTCATAATTGCTTTTCAAAATAGTTTCGGCGTATTCGGAAGGGAAAGAACGTGCTCGTATTAGTTAGCTAACAACCTATAAAAAGAAACTGATACCTAATGTTTTGGAGTCAGAATGACATTATTTCTCCACCCCGCTCTTTCGTCTTAAAGAGCAATTCAGCTAGTAAAAAAGAAGATTCGACCTGACTGGTTATGCGTTGAGATTAGTTCCCATGTTTGACGTGGACTTGAGGCACCCACAGGCCAACTTAACATAGGGCAATGCTCTCAGCTCAAGCCCTGGCATGGCATGCGAAACCTTGAACGGGCGGAAGATCATTCTCCCACGGCGAGCAGCGTTTGGAACGTGTACGTACATAGAATAGGTTTCCATTTATCTACGTCTGCTGCAGAAAACATTCAGCCCCGTTTCCGTCTAATTGTGGAAAGTACTAGTCGAAAAATGTACCAATCGTCCAACTTCTAATTTGCGCGTATAAGCTCAGAATAAAATCGAATCAAGTCTTTCTTTTCCTTCCCGCAAAGAAAAGCTCATATTTTTTCATTAAATTTGGAACTTTATTTAACACGTCTCTAGAGCATGGAAAACGCAGACATATAGCCTAGGTATATGATAGAGTCGGTCTAAAAGTCGAATATTCAGGCTTGCGCTGTGATTCCCACTGACGGTTCCTTCGACCAGGAAAACGACCGTAATTACACGGCTCGAGACCCTAATTTTGGCGCGGTAAGGAAACGGCACTGGCTTTCAGTCGTGACTGCGGGCAATCACCTCAATGCTCTTTTGTTCGCCCAAGGTAAGAAAGGCTATTTCGAAAAGTCGATACCTACCTGCTTCGAATTGAATACGGTGTTGCAGAAATGCAGTGATAGCAGTCGAGTATCAATTGGTTAGATGATATTATACCATATTTTGTGTCGCCTGGGGGCGGCTTTATACTCGAAAACGGGATTGTAGAGATATAGTTACGAGAATAATTATATCGATGCGAAACACTTGAAAGGAACATTCCTCATTCTCATCCAACGCATAGTATAAATAAGAGATCAATAATGCTAATTGAGGGTTTGGGCGATTCCAACAGAGAGCTGAAATAAAGTGCTGGAACAAAATGCGAGAGTTTTTCATTCACTTTTTATTGAAAACTAAATGATTCATCTGCATTCATTTGAATGATTTTTCTCTCGGTTCAAAACTATCTAGTCTTTTTACACAAATTCTGACACTTCGAATATCTGTAAGGCAATAAAACGTGTAATAATTCGACTCAGAAACTCCAGCTAATGCTGGCAATACACGCACGTTCATTCCGTTTGAAAATAAAAACGCTGCTAACGATTGTATAGTGATTTATTATTCCTTAGCCTCAATTGGGATTTAAGGAGATGATCGAGGGAAAATCCAAGACTCAATCAGGTGAAGCGCTCTCAGTAACGCCTTCCTCTTTCGCGGGAGAAAGATTCGCTTGGCGTTTCCACTCAATCATTATTCAATCGATTCGTCGCTACAACACGAGAACTTATTAATTAATACGTTTCTATGGGCTTCTTCGGAGTTAATATTTTACCTGAGCTCTTCAAGTGGAAGATAGCTTCAGAAGAGGCCCGAGGCGGCAAAAGCACGAAATCGCACAGCAGAGAGCATCGAATTTTTTCCACTCTTGAGAAACGATGTACCAAGGTTTAACTGTTGATAACTGGCCTTCCACGCAGGGATTTGCCAAGGGATGGAATGTGATGGGAAAAATGTGTTTGAACTCGCTTTTATGGCCAAATGAGATGATTTTGCATGGATGTCACGTCGTGTCATTAGTTGAAAGTAATCAACTTCCTTTTGTGTCGGAGAAAAACATTCGATAAAGTCATTTGTTGCAGCTCGGTGAAACGCTCGAAATTGCAAGATCATCTATGTACGAAATTAATGTTCTCGTATTCACGCTCTGCAACCATTTTTTTTATTTTCATTATTCAACTCGCGAAGATTGGCCCTTTCTCAAATATACATTTAACGTCTCTGAATATCGAAGTCGAGATGTTTCAGGAAGGCATGGCGATGCGCGTCATCATTTGAAAGTAAAAATCGTCCGTCTATGGGAAGAAGCGTTCGATAAAACTGTCATTTAGCGTGACGCGTTATCATGTCGAAATTTCAAAACAATTTATAAAAATCCAAGATTCACATTCAAGTGTGGAGGCCTTAAGTTACGTTTGCATAGTCATAGCTTAGCATTTCAGCTCTAATTCAACAGAAATTCACATTACTCAAATCTTCGTTTTACTTAAATTTCCTTTTAAAAATATTTTGTGTTAGTGGACGTTCGCAGATGCCATGAATATCGTCGTATGATTGGCTACAACTGGCTAACCTCTTGGATTATTTTGAAATTGCGAGCGTGGCGACATCCTTGCAAAATTATCAACTCAATTTCAACCGAAGTTTCTTTCGAATTTCCTCCATTGGCTTTATCGATTATCATTTCAAAACAAAACACAAAATATTCAAGCACAAAACTTCTATTTACAAGGTTAAACGTTTACATGAGGGTACAAAAAGTTTATTCTATCTGCCAGTTGCGTCAACGGAATTTTACAATGTTTATCTTCGAGTATTGCTTTCGAAAATCCTCTTGTTTTCCTAATAATTCTTTAATTGGTCATCATTTTTTAATTTTTTTTTTCAATTTTATTTTTATGTTTCTTCAGTTGCAGTTGGAACTACAATTTTCGCCGACCATGGGTATTCTTATTTCGAATTATTCGAATTTTCAATCCGTCGATGGTCGTTGTAAGATTTTTCGATCCGATTACTTTCCCGAGTCTTCTCTTCGAAAGGAATGTGTCCAAGGTGCAGCATGAAGGATGCAATAACGAGTTGTAACTGTCTTTTTGCTGCATCCGCCATATTACTTCGAGTCCCGCCTGCAAAACTTCTAGGATAATGTTGATGGTTGCCTACTTGCTCGACTAGTTTTCCAGTTGTTCGTTTGCGGATGCTAGGCGCCCCTTCGTCCCCTCAGGAGCAAGAAGAAACCATCGCTCAAAAGACGGTTGGGCGTCGCGAATTTTTCGCGGACCTCTTTTGAAAAATCTGCGGCGATTAAATGGTAGAAATTGTTTCCAGTTTTGGCGCGCGGTTCTGTGGCAATTTATTACTATCGCAGCGTTCATTAAAGTAACATCCGACAACACTAGCGTAGTCCGAATATAGTCGTCACTATTTTTCCACTTTCACAAACGAGACAGTTCCACCCTGGGAAAGTATTTAAAATTAATTTATCTGTATATTCCTGCGTATTTTCTACAAGAGGACAATGTCCCAGAGCTAAAGATTCGCGAAATGCAGCTCGACAGGAGGAAAATGGCCATGGCAGAAGTGCCTTGCCATGGTGGGGGATAGACACTGAAAAACCAGGAGTATCGTCCTCTGTTGGCCTCTGAGTTCCTTCGGGAGAGGGCTTTCAACTCGCGGGAACCTCTCTACTTTTATCTAAAACAGGGGCAATGAATCTTCACTGCCGTACACCTTCTGTCGCTTCGACGTCTTTCCTTCTTGTTTTCCACCTTCATTCACACCTTCGTTCCTATAAATTCGCCGCCATTAGTCGGGTGCAAGTATGGCCTCTGATTGTACGAAAGGAGACTGAAAAGTCATCTGTTGGAGCTTTAAGTCATGCGGCATCTGCCTATCCAATGTCAAGTTATGACCGATCGCGCCGATACTAATTCGCTTTATTTATCTACGCTAGGTACTCGAGGTTTTTTTCCATAACCTCGTCGAAAATATTCCGATATGGTGAAACTTTTTCGTCCTCAAATCCTTCTTGCTTCGAAAACGAAGTATTGATTCACTCCCTTAATCGCACATTCTTTCGCGTGCTTGGGATTCTTGAGGTTAGCACATGCAATGTAAAACGGCGAATGATTAGGGAAAAGATTCGCAGAAGACTGCTTCCGAGGTGTGATTTTTGACTAAGTAAAGCGAATGAACGAATATACAGTTCTTCTTTTCCTTCTCGTCGCATTTCTTGATGTCCGGGGGTTGTGAAGGGGAGAAAAACCAGGCGACTCATTCTCCAATTCTTTATTGGCTGGCACTTTCGCCCATTCGGGCATCCTCAGGGCGACGTGGAGCCATAGGATCCCCGCCCGAATGGGCGAAAGTAGGGTGGGAGGTTGCTCCGAGAAGGCTCTTAGAAGGGGTGGGCTGGTTAGAACCCCACCTCTTCATTGTAGGAGGGGACGGGGAGGGGGGTCACGTTGAGGTAGGTCATGGATGGCATCAAAACAATTAAAATGGTGCGGGGTGGGGGATGACGTCACTGATAAGAGGTGATAGGGTAGAACAGCCCTTCTATACCTGCTGGCGAACGTGCTCGGCCAGCCAATAAAGAATCGGAAAATGAGTCTTTGCGAATCTCCTACGGTTTTCATGGCGTGTGCCACATACACAAACACAATTGATATTCGGTTGGAAATGATCAGTTGTTGCGATTTGGCTAATACTAAGCCGTTCTCAGTATATCGAATTTATCCTGGGAAGAAAAATGTGCCATAATTTAAGCCAAGAGGTTTTTGGCCGAAAATCGCAACAAATTAAGGATTGATGACTTTGGATGAACCCGCCTCGGTCAATTGAGGGTGCTGTGGAATGATTAAAAAAACTAGCAATTCTTGGTCAAAAACATAGTTTATTGCAGCCGAGATATTTTTCTTCTCGGATTAATGCTTTGACACCGTTATGAGAAATTTTCCCTCGTGAAGTCTCTCCTTGTCAACAGCGCTTCATCATGCTCTCTCAAGAATGTATCTCTTTGCCATAAGACTCGAAAAACAATGTTTTATAAATTGTAGAGGCATAACTTAGAAACTCTCTTTTTTAATAGGCCTTTGGCGAAAGCGGTAAAATAGAAATATCCTCGAGAGAATTTCCCTGATGTAGGACATTATTTAAAAAAAAAAAACCTTGTTGCATTGCGTTTTTAAACGTTGACGTTTTCTCATTTTATTTCCTTCGTGGCTGAATCAAGAGAGCATCCAGATGGCCACCAGTCCTTGACCAATCCTATGCTGAGGGACCGAAGCTAAATTTTTTTGGACGACGACGCGACGGTCCGGCTTGTCACCGGAACCGGTTTCCTCCAACAAGTTACTCTTGTGCTTCGAAAATCTCGTCCACCTTATTAACGCAAAAGTTCAACGATAAAAACATCCGATTCGGCCGGTGAATTGTTAAGGCTAACGCAATTCTCATCCTCGAAAGAAATTTAACAAATGTTGGACTGGCTTTGGTCCGAATTGCGATTATCGTTATTCGGGAGGGCAAGATCAAACCTTGAAAATAATGCGTCGATTCGAATTATGAGAAAACGTGGAGGAAAAACGCTGCAAATGATTGTACAGTGGTTTATTATTATTTCGCTTAAATAATATTATTTAAGAAGACCATCCATTTGTGATTTTAATTATTCTGAACATTTGTGAACGTTCCCACCGAATACAAATTGGTGACTATAGGGGAAAACTCCGTAGCAACTATTGTAATTTTAATCATTTTTATTTTTCTTAATTTCCTAATTAAAAGCTAAACTTATTGCCTAACGATATAGCTGGCGAGAGTGTTTGACGACCATTCCAATGAGTATAGAACGATTTTTATAGCTCCTAGAACTCTCGAGTTGTACCCTCATGCCAAAGTTCTGAAAATCTCCCAAATTCAACACAAAAGCTGCGATAACTTGGAAACAATTAAATCTATCGAGCCCGCAATGGTCTCATTTGGTTCAGGGTCGACAAATCTATAGAAATTGATACCAAAAAATACTCCTTTTTCTGGAAAACGTTTGAAAATACGATTTTTCTCCCGATTAAACCCTTCCTGAAAACACACTTAAAATTGAGGTAGCGATTAGCTTAAATAATTGAGCCATTGTCTGGCAAAGATTCATTTTTGGTAAAAATTTCAAGAATTATTAGCTTTAATAGTTTTGTCAGAAGTAGGTGTACTTTTTTTACGGTATCGTTTTTACCGTTCGACGAGCATTCCAATGAGTATAGAACGATTTTTATAGCTCCACAAGAACTCACGACTCCTTCCTGCCAAATTTCTGAAAATCTCGGAAAAAAAAGCTGCGATAACTTGGAAACGATTAAATACATATATTTTTCTGAAAAACATATAAAGTTTTTGAACAACGTGTGATGAAAGTATTTGATTCATTTGATTAACTACTGTTCGCATGGTTTTGAGGAGAGTCTAAGGTTAACGAACTATTCAAATAATTGAATATAAGAATAGAAAATGCATTCCAAATTATTAGAGTGGTTGTCTATGGTTTTCGTTTTTACCGTGTTTTAACAAAGGTGGATGTGTACGTTTATTCATTTTACTTTGATTTATTTTATTATTATCGTTTCATGGTTATTATCTCCGCTAGAGAAATATGATTTTACAAACTAACAAAAACAGTATTTTTGCAGTATCGCAAGGGTTGAATCTTTTCTGACTACATCCTGGAAGTTTTTCCTTTCTCCGCCATAAAAGTCCTCTAGTCTCTCATAGGATTCCTCCATAACTTTTTACTACCATTTATAACTAGCAATTAATTCTTGGAGAAAGAATTTGTGGAAAAAATGAATAGCTTCCATCACGTTAAGAAATCTGATGAGCTACTTAATTTCCTTTCCTCCTTTATTTTCTACACGGTCGCAGTTCCGCGGGAGAATTGTGGGAAAATGCGAACAATTCGTTTACTGTACCGTTGCTATCCCTCGTTCTACGCTGAATATTCATAAAGTTGAATGCTTTTTTGTCGTGTTTTTTTTCTCACTGACTTATCTTCAGCTTCGTAAATTTTCTGCAATCGTTTCGAAAGTCGAATTCCGAACCGTGATAAAATTGATAGCAACAATTTTTCGCATGCATTTCATGGATTCATGGATGTACTAGCTCCATAATTTCCATCTTTTTTCGCTTTCATTCCTGTCGGAGATTAATTTTAGCGGATTTTTTTTCAAATAATACAGGAACTATTTGAAAATATTTTCCGGATTATTCCCAATGATTTTTAAAGATTCATCAGCATTATTTTTCGACACGAAGTTCTTCTCTTGTTACGCCAGTCACACCGCTTAAAAAAAAATTAATATAAAATAAATTAATATATTCTGCTTTTTATTTACGGTAGCTGCTTGAATGAACATATATTGTTTACAATTCACGTTAATAATATTTCTAATACTCAGTACTCTGCTACCAGTATTGCGTCGAACTAGTTCCTATTCAGGTGTTCTCGCTATCTAATCCAGAAACGCGTGAATCGCTGAGCGGAGCGGTAAATTACGATAAATTGAGTTGAAAGAAGAGCAACAACCTTTGCTATTATAGGGGCGTACCACGCGATAGCTGCATAATAAGGCCTCGAGTCGAATTGTTTTGGTTTACTCTACCGACACAATGCACTTCATAAATGAACTATTCTTCGAATAAAAGGCTGTTCCCAGTTTTGGCGATTTATTTGTATTACTAGGAGTTGAGCGCTCAAACCCTTGTCATAACAACTTTAAGTTTTCAATTTGGATAGTGGATAACTTTAACAAAAAGTCGTCAATTCAGATGTTTAAATATACCAAAAGATAGGTAATTTAACTGTCTACATTTTCCCCATGTAATGTACCTATCCATTTTTCAACCGTTTCTGAGGTATTCAACAATATTGGTGGAATATTCACGAAAACATCACATTTCTCAACTTAAAACATCCATTTCTTCTATTTAGTGCAAAAGAAACAAAGAATGAAGCATATATTATCGATATACACATCATCAACTATCATTATGCTGAATTTCAGCAAAATCGATATCAAAAAATTTTTCACGAAAAATCCAAGGGGGACCCCTGCGATTTTTTAGAACCGATCAGTTGACGATTTTTTACTCCTCTCTCGATAGAGATAAAAATGTGAAATTTTCAGGAAACTTGTAACGTGCCAAGATGTATTTTTGTGATTTTTTTCAATTTTCGGAAAAATTTGCAAATGGTCCAAAAAAATCGGTTATTGAAAGCTCGAAAATTGGACTTTAACAGTCCTTTTCGGGGTCAAATTTTGTGTGAATCAATTGTTTTATTACGCAGAAGTCTTCATTTGACCGCCTTACACACGTACATAGCAAAAAATTTGGTGAAAAAAATTTAAACAGCGCCACAGAAATTATTTTCCGTAAATCGCGTTATTCACCGGCTGAAATTTCGAGATCGGCAGAGGTGAAAAATCAAATTTTTGTTTGTAAGCGATTTTGAAAGCTATTCTTATAGGAAATTTAACGCTGAATCCGAATTTGACGTGAAAACGGCGGAAATTTGTCGGCAAGTATTAGTTTTTCCCAGTTTTAGCACTAGGTACGCCGCTCCTATGTTATTCAACTTTGAAAATTCTTTGCAAATACTTACAGTACTGTTCAGTTTTAATTAATTAATGATTCCTATAGTAATTTAGACGTATAATTCGAATTCGAAGTGAAAAGTATCAAACTCCAACAATTAATAATTTTTTTTTTCGATTTTCATACTTTTGGAGATTTAATTTTAGAATTTTTTTCGTCACGTTCGCGAATTTGAAAAAATTTGATCCTGCTCAACAGGAAAAGTTTAGCTGAAGTTCCAATTGACAAACCAGTGCATATTGCGACGAGTATAATTGCCAGAGGTTTTAGTAAAATAAGGTGAAAAAACCTTAAAATTTTGTATAGAAGTTAGAAAAATGGGGGAAAATTTTAAAAAGATGTTGTGAATAAGAACATTAAAAAATCAAAAGAAACAAAATAAATAGATTTTAATCTCGAAGAAAATTATAGACTTACAGTTGGGATTACACTGTTCCTAGAAGTTTAAATCTGTAAATAACGTTGAAGAAACGTTCTGTGACCACATGTACTGTTAATGTACCAGTTAATGTCTGGGACTACAAAGTTTATCAGGACGATGAAGATTTTTAAAATTATTTTTCTGAGAATTTTTGTGACCGATTTCCCGGCATTGGCTTTTTTCTGCCATGTTAAAGGTTAAAAAAAAAATCAAAAATACAAACAAAAAAAAAAAAAAAAACAGAAAAAGGTAGAAAAACGGGCAAAAATTGGGGAGCTGGAAAACTTTATAGGCCATTTTTTGCCACTTTTTGTGGCAAATTAGTTGTAGAATACACTCCTTTTCTGAACCTCGAATCACGAACGAATGGTAATAACGTGGAAATACTTTGTGTGATTTGAACGGTCAAAATAAAAAATTACAGAAAATTTGCAGAACATTGGATAGATAAAGAATGCTGACTAGCCTGCTGAATAGCCTCGTTGACTCGTGGGCAATATGCATTTCTCTATAGGTACATCCTCTTCTTACATTCGTACGTTTTACTTTTGGCAGAGGTTTTGCCGGGAGCTGTTATAAAACCAAGAGCTCCCCTTATGCGAAGCCGGGAAGATTATAAAGCGGTTTGGAAGAGAAAAAACATCGTAGTCAGTCGTAGAAGGAGAGGGCATTCGAGTGCATTGCTCCCGCGAAGTAGTTCCCCTCTCTTTCCACCTCCGGGTGAATGCGCGCCGATCGCGTATTATAAAGGTGACTCGGGATACGAAGAAGTGTAGAGGAGGCGGTTAAAGGGAACGGACGGGAGGACGAGCAGGATTGCGAGGAAAATGGGATACTATCTCTGACTCCTTTGCGATCTTCTTCTGAGCGAAGCAACTTGTGAGGTTGAGGACATGGCACGCTCGAGAGGAAGTCTTGTAGTGCACCCAACCACAACAGAGGACCTTCATCGTTCCATTCTATTGGCTCTTCAGTAATGGACGTCCCCAACGTGCAGGAAATAATTTTATCACAACGATCGACTCTTTTATTTCCCATTCGCGAATAGAACGACGTCAATTACGAGTCGATAAAAGTTCAAAAAGAGAAAAAAACGGTGCGAATGATTGTACAGTTTTATTATTCCCGAGTAAATTCGCTTCAATTATGGTCTTGAAAATATCATTAATTACTCGCGATATCATAATAGCCGAGAGTTGTGAGCGTTTCTCCTAACAACAATGGTACGAGAAGAGGAAGGCCTTAGAAAATAATAACTGCAGGCAACCGAACTCAATTATTTTTAATTTTTCTGCGATTAAATTTCCTAAGGAAATTATTTAGTCAGATCCATCCCCGATTGATACAGTGGAAGAGCGTCTAAAGATCACTTCAACGGACTGTGAATAAACCTGTGACTCCTGTGAAACCTGATGAAAGAAAATTTATTTTTCTCAGTCTACCGACTTTCATATGAACTTAGTACGAATTTCTAGATATTGCACGATTTTTGAGGCCGACATAAACATGAAAGACTGAGGGAAAATGCGCACCAACTTTTTCTATTTCGATTTGTGCGCTCTTCAATCGAATTATAGTAGTGCTTTATCTATTCTATTCGTGTAAACTCTAGTTCACATGATTTTTAACTTTGATGCTAACGTCATTTTACGTCGTTTCATCGCAAGGAAAGTACCGATAAGTAGTTTGATCTCTTGTCTATCAAATGTCACTCTTTTTGCGTTGTTTTGGTTTATTATGCAAAAATAACCGTTGTACCTAATCGCCCAAGCAAAAAAGTCCCCCTCAAAATTGCTTCAACCCTAATTCCAATCTGTGGATACCATTGGGGGAAAAAACAGTTCTCGGAAGCCCGCTTTGACCATTGAAGGGGTTCACCGGTTGCTGATCCCCATCCAAAGACGATTTCCTACCCCAAACTCATGATTTTTTACATTCATACGAAATTTTCGCTTGCTGTTTCAATTGTAAAATTTTTTCTGACGCACCATTTGAAAACTGACAATCTGGCGCATGTTTTAGGCAACATGTAAGTAATTAGACGCTAAATTACAGTAGCATAATAAAATTTTCAAAAATGAATCATTTTCAAAATTTCATAAAATTTTATTTCCAGACTGATTTTTTGTCGAAAAAATCTTAGAGGTGGAAAAAACAGCGGATTATTTGGGCGTTGGAAAAACCTTTACTGGACAATTTTTACTTTAAATTACTAGCAGAATATGAGGTTAATGTACTGCCTATCATGGACACTGCATAAGGAAAATATTAAATTTCCGCAATTTCGCCCCTGAGATTGTCAAGTTCGAATTACATGCTTAGATGAAGAAATCTCGATTCGAAACGGTCGAATTGCCTTCGGACTGTTTTTCTAAACGAAGGATGAAATCGCTGGGTGGACGCGAGTTCTGTGCGGAGGGATGGGTTGCTCCGTTTCGGTTGACTTGCCCTTGAAATTGTTACGAAACGCGGACATCTGCCCTTGGCCGGCTCCACTCGACGGTTCGTCAGTGCCTATGCAACACGTTCAAATCGTGATAAAACTCGTTTTTCCCCCGTACTGCACAGGCCATCACGCCCTAGTCCGAAATACTTTGGACAGAGAAGACAAAAACATTCCTATAGAAGGCTTGTTTTAAGCAGTTAAAGAGTGAAACTTTGAATTAAGCGAAAATTCGCTCTAGACGATACGAGAAAGGTTTTTTTTTTTTAATTTTTTCAATTTTTTTCTATGGCTCTACGTCGCCCAGAAGATGCCCGAATGGGCGAAAGTGCTCGGCCAGCCAATAAAGAATCGGAAAATGACTCGCCTGGTTTTTTCCCCTCACAACCCCCAGGCATTAATTTATAGTTATTAATTATTTTTAGGGCTTAAACAAGTTTTTATAATTATTATTTATTTGCTTAAAATATTATTTGATAAATGATTTATAACTTTTTAAAAATCAACAAACTATTATTTAATATTTCTCTAATTTATTTATATTTATTTATATTTCTCTAATTCTCTAATCAATCTTTTTAATTGAACCTGTATTCCTTTTTGGTTTATTATTCATTAATAAACCATTGTAATTGCCCAAGAAATTTTTTTTAACCCCCCTTTTTTGTCCCAACCTAAAAGTCGAATATATCTCGAAAACCAAAAATAATTCGCGTCTCTTTTTATTTTTAATTGATTCTAAATTAAATTTCCTCAACTTGGTTACGCAGAACCAATTTTTTCAAAATTCGCGAACGTAACGAAAAAAAATTGCTAAGTTAAAACTTCAATAGCGAAATTATGCAGTCGTCGTTTGAATTTGGTAATTCTCCTTTCAAATTCGAATTCTACGTCTAAATTACTGTAGGAATAATTAATTAATTAAAACTAAACAGTACTGTATTTGCAATGAATTTTCAAACTTGAAAAGCATTACAACGGTGTAGTACTAAAACGGGGAAATACTAATAGTTGTCGACAAATTTGCGCCGTTTTCACGTCAAATTCGGATTCAGCGTTAAATTTCCTATAAGAATAGCTTTCAAAATCGCTTACAAACAAAAATTTGATTTTTCACCTCTGCCGATCTCGAAATTTCAGCCGGTGAATAACGCGATTTACGGAAAATAATTTCTGTGGCGCTGTTTAAATTTTTTTCACCAAATTTTTTGCTATGTACGTGTGTAAGGCGGTCAAATGAAGACTTCTGCGTAATAAAACAATTGAATCACATAAAATTTGACCCCGAAAAGCACTGTTGAAGTCCAATTTTCGAGCTTTCAAAAACTGATTTTTTTGGACCATTTGCAAATTTTTCCGAAAATTGAAAAAAATCACAAAAATACATCTTGGCAAGTTACAAGTTTCCTGAAAATTTCACATTTTTATCTCTATCGAGAGAGGAGTAAAAAATCGTCAACTGATCGGTTCTAAAAAATCGCAGGGGTACCCCTTGGATTTTTCGTGAAAAATTTTTTGATATCGATTTTGCTGAAATTCAGCATAATGATAGTTGATGATGTGTATATCGATAATATATGCTTCATTCTTTGTTTCTTTTGCACTAAATAGATGAAATGGATGTTTTAAGTTGAGAAATGCGATGTTTTCGTGAATATTCCACCAATATTGTTGAATATCTCAGAAACGGTTGAAAAATGGATAGGTACATTACATGGGGGAAATGTGGACAGTTAAATTACCTATCTTTTGGTATATTTAAACATCTGAATTGACGACTTTTTGTTAAAGTTATCGACTGTGCAAGTTACAAATGTTGGAAAACTTGAAAGTTGGAGTGCCATATCGGCTAAAAGTTTGCCCAAGTAGAAACACCTATTGCTTTATTATACAAAACCATGAAAACACCACCACCTACATACCAAATTATAGTAACTACTATAATAACCATACATTACACGTCCACATACAGACAGAAAAACTATATAGTATTGACAAGGACACTACCCTACCATGGTAAGGCATGGCAGGAGGGGCGCAACCCCTCCGAAAGGGCCGCGCCGGGGGGGGGGAGCCCTCGACAGGGGGTTAGCTAAGTTTTCCTAATAGTTACCAATCTATTGTAAGGTTGAAACGTCCACAAAGCTCAGGATAGTTATCATCACAAATGTGTGGTCGTCTTATTGATGCATAAGAATATAAAACCGCTGTTACAATAATTTGTAGCGCTGTTGGTTTATTATCAATAATAAACCATTGTAATTGCCCAAAAAAATTGTTTTCCTATCCCCTCAAAAATTGATGTTTTAACGTTTCAGGGCAAATTTGTCGTTCCAAGTCTTGTAGAATCCGAATATCCAATAAAAAAAAAGCTGTCTGTCCGCCGGACGCCGTTAACACTTTTCCAGCCTAACTATAATAGCTACATTCTTGAAATTTTCATCAAAAATCAATATCGGTCCTACTAATGCCCAATTCTTGAACCACGTTGCTAGCTCAATTTTTAGGGTATTTGTGGTGGTTTTGAGGGGGAGAAGATTCATATTTTCCAACTTTTTTTTTTAGAAAATGGTATATTTGGTATCGAATTATGTAGATTTTTGGACGCTGAATCGAATGAGACCATCGCGGGGTCGATAGCTTTATTGGTTCACGAGTTATCGCAGTTTTTGTGTCGAATTTGGGAGATTTTCAGAAATTTGTCATGAGGGTATAACTCGAGAGTTCTTGGAGCTATAAAAATCGTTCTATACTCATTGGAATGGTCGTCGAACACTCTCTTCAATTATACCGTAAGGCGAAAAATTCAGTTTTTAATTAGGAAATTAAGAAAAATAAAAATGATTGCAATTACAACAGTTGCTTACGGATTTTTCCCTTAAAATTATCAATCTGTTTATCGGCAGGAACGTTTAAAACTGTTCGGAATAATTACTATAATAGGATAGTTTTCTGAAATTATTATTGAAGCGAAGGAATAATAAACCACTGTACGATCATTTGTAGCGTTTTTCCCAAGCGTTGGTGGACAAGCAGAATTTTTTATTTGGAGAAACTAAGGAAACTACATGATCGAGAGTAACTAAATGATTTTTAGGCCAAGAATCGCTCAATATTTGCCAGATACTTCACATTATTTGCAATGCTTTAATGATGAAGGATAAATCGATTCATTCGATGTGCATTTTGTTTATTATTCAATAATAAACCATTGTAATCGCCCAAGAAAAAAAAATTTCTAACCCCCCTCAAAATTTGATGTTTTACGTTTCAAGGCATGTAGAATCCGAATATCCAATAAAAAAATTTCTGTCCGTCCGCCGTACGCCGTCCGCCGTACGCCGTTAGCAGTTTTCCGGCCAAACTGTAAGAGCTAAAAATTTGAAATTTTCACCAAAAATCAATCTCGGTCCTACGACGGCCCAATTCTTGAACCAACTTGCTAGCTCAATTTTAAGGGTATTTTTGGGGGGTTTTGAGGGGGAGAAAATTCATATTTTCCAAGGGTTTTCAGAGAAATGTGTACGTGGTATCAAATCATATAGATTTTTGGACGCTGAATCGAATGAGACCATCGCCGGGTCGATAGCTTTATTGGTTCTCGAGTTATCGCAGCTTTTGTGAAAAATTTGGGAGATTTTCAGAAATTTGACACGAGGGTATAACTCGAGAGTTCTTGGAGCTATAAAAATCGTTCTATACTCATTGGAATGGTCGTTAAACACTCTCTCCAGCTGTATCGTCAGGCAACAGGTTTAGTTTTTAATTAGGAAATTAAGAAAAATAAAAATGATTAAAATTACAATAGTTGCTACGGATTTTTCTTCTATAGTTACCATCTGTTTTTCGGTGGGAACGTTCACAAATTTTCGGAATATTTAAAATGACAAATGGATGGTCTTCTTAAATCAATATTGAAGCGAAATAATAATAAACCACTGTACAATCATTTGCAGCGTTTTTCGATGCCCACGGACTGCTTATGTGCCCTGTGCTTGTTACGATGTCGATCTCTTTGTAATTACGCTTCCGCGTTTGAAAACGTTTCTCTGTAGAAAATGCACTCGCCAGTTTATATATTTTGGATTTAATCTTTGGAAACATGAAAATCAACCAGACAACGTTTCCAATATCCAAGTTAATTTTTTACAGTTTAATTTCGAGAGTTCAATAAATTGTCCGACTTTGGAGAATATTTCCAACATTCTCCTGTAAATTCAACTGTGCCGTTGTCTCTGAGTTTCCTGTAATGTTGCTTTGTCTCTGATTTACCTGTAATGTTGCTTTTTCTGTTCTTTCTGTTATTTGCGATTTATTGTTAATTGGGCTCGTGCCGTATAATGTGCGAAAATAAAATTCCTCGGGTAATAATTAATTTCGCGATTTTTTATCGTCCATATGCTACGAATCTAGACACGGCAAATCTCAGGTGTCCGATTATTACGCCGACTATTACTGGATCTTAAGCCACCGAATCAGCCTTGAGCAAGTATAGCAGGGCCCGGTAGCACCTGAGTCCAGAGATGAACACAAAAGAAGCGAACCTGCCTCGCCGAGAGAGACGGCAACGAGACGAATGATGCTATGCCTCCGCAAACGTACAATGAAATAAGAAAACCGTCCGCCATCGGATCGTACAGGTTGTGAAGCCTGAAGGTGCCTAGACGGTGAGGCCGAAAGGATGTCCTTGGAAGAGGTCCCCGTACTCTGCACTTGCAACCTCTGCCTTTACCGGGGCCTTGGTCTTGCCCGCGAACCCTTCTTCGCCATTGGCCGGTTCCCGCGCTGTTCTCTGAACCCGCCCGTGGAGGTCTGGCCGTTTGCCTAGACGGGAGACAAGCAAGGCTCGCCTAGACCCAGAGAATCCTTGATCTTCAACTCGCTAGACGGACAAATACGGGCGCTAGATGAGTCCAGATGAACGGAGTTATATTCATTTTGATTCGACGTGTGGTTGAGGTAGAGACAATAAATGCGACGTTATCTCATATTTTGTTTTTATATCTCTTCTAGCGCTTTATTGATATTTCTTATAAACTTAGACAGCACACTATAACAACATAAGAAATAATAGCTTATTAATTGACAGATGTTTCCTGAAGAGGCCCAGAGCGGCGAAAGCGCTAGAAGAGATATAAAAACAAAATATGAGATAACGTCGCATTTATTGTCTCTACCTCAACCCCACGTCGAATCTGATGGATACGCGACAAACCACAACGTATTCATTTTGAGGTCGAAGAATTTTCCAAACGCTTCGCCGCTTATTGCTGAAGGCTATATGAAAGGCTCGCGACTTGGCTAGCAAAACGCTGCAAGCGAAATCACACGATTGTAATAGCCGAACAGTTTCGATAGTTATCTACTTACAACTTTACAAAGTAAATATAAGGGCCACCCGTGGTGTAGTGGTATGGAGCGTCAGCTCTCTACACGGTGGAGCCGGGTTCGAATCCGGCTGGGGTCACACTCAAGTTTGGCCCGACCCTTCGTCCTCCACACTCAGGGGGAGTGAGGCAATGCGTAGCCACGAGCGAAATCGTCAGAATTAGTATAAGTGCAGTACCTAACGATTGAAAATCTTCTGATTTCCCTATGAGAATGGCTGACGACGTCCACGATGGGAAAGTATTCCCAGTTGGACGAAAAACCCAAGGTGAAACTCCTTGTTTACTTCACTTTACTTTACTTTACTTTACAAAGAAAATATTCCTTGTAAAAACTAATTTTAGTTGTTTTCCTACCAGTTGGCCAAAATGAATTCGATGTCTCGATGGAAAAAACGCTGCAAATGATTGTAAAGTGATTTATTATCCGTTCACTTCAATAATGATTTAAGAAGACGATCCATTTCTGATAATAATTATTCCGACCATATGTGAACGTTCCAACCGAAAAACAGATTGGTAACTATCAGGGAAAACTCCATAGCGACTACTGTAATTTTAATCATTTTTATTTTTCTTAATTTCCTAATTAAAAGCTACATTTTTGCCTAACGGTACAGCTGGAGAGAGTGTTTGACGACCATTCCAATGAGTATAGAACGATTTTTATAGCTCCAAAAACTCTCGAGTTATACCCTCATGTCTCATCTCCCAAATTCGACACAAAAGCTGCGATAACTCGAGAACCAATCAAGCTATCGACCCCGCGATGGTCTCATTCGATTCAGCGTCCAAAAATCTATAGAAATTGATACCAAATACATATTTTACTGAAAAATCTTGGAAAGTATGAATTTTCTCCCCCTCAAAACCCCCCTAAAATACCCTTAAAATTGAGCTAGCAATGCGGTTCAAGAATTGGGCCGTCGTAGGACCGCGATTGATTTTTGATGAAAATTTCAAGAATGTAGCTATTATAGTTTGGCCGGACGGCGTACGGCGGACAGACAAAAATGTTTTTATTGGATATTCGGATTCTACATGCCTTGAAACGTAAAACGTCAAATTTTGCGGGGGTTAGAAAAAAAATTTCTTGGGCGATTACAATGGTTTATTATTGAATAGTAAACCAAAATTACAATAATACATCTTGGTGAGATACAACTTTCCTGAAAATTTCAGGTTTTTTTCATTTTCCAACACTCCTCCAAATTTGATATTTTACGTTTCAAGGCATGCGTAGAATCCGAATATCCAACAAGAAAAATTCTGCCCGTCCGCCGTACTTAAGACAAAATTCTTGAAAGGAAATAATCTCATGCTGCGATTTTTAAGGGGAAAGAAAGTAATGGCCAAGTATTCTCGTAATTAAATACATTGGAAAAAATATTTCTAATCGATCAGTAACCTATGAAAAATAGAAATTAATTGAAACATGCGCTCCTCGAAAAGGGCGGTTAGATAGCAAAAGCTCGATAATCAACTCGTAACATTTCGAATTTCTCAACCGGGTAAAAATATTCCGGATAAAAATTTTTATAAAAATATGAATATAAAAATCGGCCTGGGAAAATGTAAAGTTTTCCGTTCTTGTAACAGCGGCCGTTTCAAAAGGTCTCGAACGCCTTGGGGGCAAATCTTGAAAATTCGGCGGTTGCTTCACAGCCGAACTCGCCTTCTTGGTCATTAAATCTACGATAGCGAGACCGGTTCTTCCTCCACACGAGTTTCGGTTTGATTTTATTTTTAGTCGTTATCGAACACACCGGCTAACGCTCTGAAAGTTCACGTGATGACGAGACCTTGAATTGAAAAGGTTACATAATTTTTTTTTATTTGGTCGGAGACCGCTCTCATTAAATAAATTACGGCGCGAATTATTTTATGCGAGGTGGAAATCTTGGATAATCCACAATTCGGTTGATTTGCTTGAGAAGCTTACAGCGCACTAGAATTGGATAGGTAAAATGTTACAAAAAAAAAAAAAATTACTTACAAAAATTAGTTAATGAATGGAAATGGTGAAAACGAAAGATTTGAAGTGTGATCGCATTTATTCAACATTTATCCACTAATCTGAGCGTATTTATTCAAAAAGAATTAGTAAAATTGCTGTTTTTTTTTTTTTTTTTATGAATATATACGTTGACGTCCAGATGAAGCCCCTTGAGCAATAAACTTAATTGTGCCGGTAAAGGCTGATTTTTATCAATCGGATCTGCAGTTTTGTTTGTTTAATTTATCTGAGTTTTTCCGTTTTTTAATTTGAGTTCAACTCTTGAAAAATCAAACCTCGGGGATTTGTCTTAGGAATTTCATTACCCAACGGTTGCTTCTCTGCGAAACTGGAATGATCTGACGTTACATGTATCAAAATACATCGAGAAATGAAATTTCATATCTCCTTCCTTTTGTCGAATTAATGCTAACATTTTCGTCGGTGAGAGAACCCATAATTTTTCGGAAAATTTTATTCTCTACGCCGGTTGAGTTTTTCCTGGTACAAAATCGCCTCGTGCCAGCGTCAAGGTTGATTCTTTGTCTTTTACAAAGCAGCGCCGTCTGGCGAGGGAGATGTTGCAGAAAAACCTACCAGCGAATCGAAGGAGTCGCTGGTACTGTCTTCTTGGCAATGCGCTCCAGTTTTTATAACCATCCGAGCATACCTGTTCTACAACAATCCTCCACTTCTCCCCGACGCTCTTCCATCTGGCGGCCTTTAAAGCCGGGTCCAGACGAGTGTAATGTAATGTAATGTAACGCGAATCCTACGTGTGGACGTGTAATGTAAGACTACGTGTAATCGAGCGCGAACAGTGTGGACGGCCCACGAACGCAAGGCGAACGCGAACGCGAATCCCTTTCCAAGAGCTGTTCGCGTACTGCGAGCGCCTTTGTGTTCGCGGGAAAAACCGACAGCCGATGGATCCTCCCGAGCGTTACACGTAATGCTCGTTGTGCCGTCCACACGTAGGATTCGCGTTACATTACACGTTACATTACACTCGTCTGGACCCGGCTTAAAGCTATCGAATCGCACTCGCACAAACACTTGGCCATCTTCTATTTGTATATTTCCGTTGAATATTGTATTCAACAGGGCCGCAATGGAAGTCTTGTAGCAACGATGTTTTATTAATTCACATTATATTATTCGAATAATCTTGAACTTCTACGGCTTTTGTGCTTCAGCTTGGTCATTGATGCAAACAAATTATTACGGATAGGTGATATTTCAGGGAAATTCGGGAGGGTGTAGAAATACCAAATAAGACGTAATCGGATATAGTTTATAACACAGAATTGTACTTCCGTAATTTAAAGCATCCCCCCTCCCTTCGAATTTTGACTTTTTTAGTAAGTTTTTTTTTAAGACACCCCGCGGTAATTTTGTGATTCATGCGCTACCTAAGTTAAAAAAAATGTTTTATTAATTTTTTTTATAATTATTTTTTTTTAAACTGTTTAACAATGGTGAGTTTTAGTTCACTTCTTGTTTTCCTGAAACTTTAACGTAGGAGTTTTGGTTATTTCATGAAATTATACGTTTCTTGTGGTACCGCCTAGTGCATTGCGTATTGTGGTGAAAATTGGAGACATATGATTTTACAAAGCAACCAAAACTCATGCGTTCGAGTTTCCAAAAAACACGAAGTGCTCTAAAACTCACCAATTATTGGGTTATAATAGGGTTATCGCCCGTGACGTGATTGAATTTTGCAGTACTTCCAAGGAATAAAATATTCTTCCGTGTTGTTGACTACGGTTTTTACAAGCCTTGAGAGCCAATATTTTCGATAGGTAAGTCTTAAATGTTCATTTCTTACTGCACTTTCGCATTATTAACCTAATTCGTGATTTTACTATTTTTGGGTTTCCTAGCTAGTTATTCAATTACAGTTATAGAGTGCTAACGTTGCTGCCTTAGTATGAGTTTGTTCATTTTATAATTGGTTATACCTGTTACTGACTCAAACATGCAAGTAGGTATTGCGTGTGATCTATGCACACCACCGGTTTCTAATTGACTGCGTTTTTAATATTTTTCATTAGGTATTTATTTCTTTTTTATTATTTAATTTTTTTTTTTGGGAATTTTGGTCATTTTTTATAGTAATTCTGTAATGAACATAAATGTTTAACTTTTTAATTATTTTTATTGGAGAGTTCTGATTATTCTACGTTATTATATTTTGTTAAAATGGCTATAGAACTCGCGATTAGGGAAATATATTTGTAACTGAGAGTCAGTGGAAAACATTAATGTCAACAATTATTCGTTCTTAAATCATTATTCAATTTGTATTTTCGAGAGAAAGTTCAGTTATTGAAATCTTTTCTATTTTAACCGAACAAACTCCGGAAATTCATTTGGTTTAAAATAAAAAAAAATTCGGGATTTTTTTAATACGAGCCGTATTTATTAGAACGCTCTTAAAGTTGTGTTAGGGTGGGCTTAATTTAATTTATTTTCATCACTATGGTTATTTTTTAATTTTTTTTTTGTGTGTTTTATTCGCATCTAACAATGTTTCGATCGTTTTTCCATTAATTTTTCCAGAAAAAAAAATGGCCCAATTGTCACAGGTTTCAGACATTTTTCTTCAAATTCGGAACTGGTTCCGGAACTGGTTCCGGGTCGGAACTGGTTCCGGAACTGGTTCCGGGTGGGAACTGGTTCCGGAACTGGTTCCGGAACTGGTTCCGGAACTGGTTCCGGGTCGGAACTGGATCCGGAACGGAACTGGTTCCGGAACTGGTTCCGGAACTGGTTCCGGAACTGGTTCCGGGTCGGAACTGGTTCCGGAACTGGTTCCGGGTCGGAACTGGTTCCGGAACTGGTTCCGGAACTGGTTCCGATACTGGTTCTGGAACTGGTTCCGGAACGGAACTGGTTCCGGGTCGGAACTGGTTCCGGAACTGGTTCCGGGTCGGAACGGGTTCCGGAACTGGTTCCGGAACTGGTTCCGGGTCGGAACTGGTTCTGGGTCGGAACTGGTTCCGGAACTGGTTCCGGAACTGGTTCCGGGTCGGAACTGGTTCCGGAACTGGTCTCGGAACGGAACCGGTTCCGGAACTGGTTCCGGAACTGGTTCCGGGTCGGAACTGGTTCCGGAACTGGTTCAGGGTCGGAACTGGTTCCGGAACTGGTTCCGGGTCGGAACTGGTTCCGGAACTGGTTCCGGGTCGGAACTGGTTCTGGAACAGGTTCCGGGTCGGAACTGGTTCCGGGTCGGAACTGGTTCCGGGTCGGAACTGGTTCCGGAACTGGTTCCGGGTCGGAACTGGTTCCGGAACTGGTCTCGGAACGGAACTGGTTCCGGAACTGGTTCCGGAACTGGTTCTGGAACGGAACTGGTTCCGGAACGGAACTGGTTCCGGAACTGGTTCCGGAACGGAACTGGTTCCGGAACTGGTTCCGGAACTGGTTCTGGAACGGAACTGGTTCCGGAACGGAACTGGTCCCGGAACTGGTTCTGGGTCGGAACTGGTTCCGGAACGGAACTGGTTCCGGAACGGAACTGGTTCCGGAACTGGTTCCGGGTCGGAACTGGTTCCGGTACTTTCCTTGCGATGAAACGACGTAAAATGACGTTAGCATCAAAGTTAAAAATCATGTGAACTAGAGTTTACACGAATAGAATAGATAAAGCACTACTATAATTCGATTGAAGAGCGCACAAATCGAAATAGAAAAAATTGGTGCGCATTTTCCCTCAGTCTTTCATGTTTATGTCGGCCTCAAAAATCGTGCAATATCTAGAAATTCGTACTAAGTTCATATGAAAGTCGGTAGACTGAGAAAAATAAATTTTCTAAACGGTCTTCTAGCCTTGAAAATTAGAACGGTCGCGAACAATCCTTTCCGCGAAGACCTCAACTTGAATCTAATGATAATTACCTCTTTCCAACCAGGAGAGCCAAAAACAGAAAAAAATGCGCTTGGTTAATAATCGTGGAAGAAATAGGTAATCGTGGAAATAATCGACGGATAAAATATACATCAATATACATCAATAAAAAACATACATCAAAATAGAAAAAAACTTGAAACGAATATATCTCGGAAGTACTGTGTGTTCTCCGAAATTAAAAAACGGCTAATACTGCACGTCCTTTAAGGGAACCACATCCCGACTATTTTCTACGCAAAGATAGAGCCCAAAGGAACTGGTTCCGGGTCGGAACTGGTTCCGGAACGGAACTGGTTCCGGAACTGGTTCCGGAACGGAACTGGTTCCGGAACTGGTTCCGGGTCGGAACTGGTTCCGGGTCGGAACTGGTTCCGGGTCGGAACTGGTTCCGGAACTGGTTCCGGGTCGGAACTGGTTCCGGAAAAGGTTCCGGAACTGGTTCCGGAACGGAACTGGTTCCGGAACTGGTTCCCGAGCCAGTTCCGTTCCGGAACCAGTTCAGATCCGGAACCAGTTCCGTTCCGGAACCAGTTCCGATCCGGAACCAGTTCGATCCAGAACCAGTTCCGTTCCGGTACCAGTTCCGTTAGGCTTGCATACAAGTCTGCAACGCATTAGGACATTTCATATCTTTCCCATCTCTCCTTCTTCCCTTCCATTTACATAACAGTACACTAACTCCACTAACCAATGATTGCGTAGACAACAATAAACTATTGTCATATTTTGATGCTTGGGAAACATTGATTACGTAGGTAACACTCAACTATTTTCAAATTTGGATGCATGAGTGCATGCAGCTTACTACGGTTGATAGGAAAGAATTTAGCGTCAGGAGCCAATCAGCTGATCACAACCCTGTGCACCTTATTGTTCACGTCGTAAGGAGGCTACCAGCCAAATTTCAGCTTATTGCAGTTGATAGGAAAGAAGTTAGTTTCAGGAGCAGCTATAATCATAAATATATATCTATAGGTAGGTAGATACCTCACTTCTAAGAATCATAATAATCATTGAGCATATTTCGTTACGTAACGTGACATAACGAAAATTTGGTTGTGTGCCATAGCAAAGACATGAAATGTCAAAAATATTTTCGAACTTCACTGCGTTAGTGATAAATTCACGCGGAAAATGTTTTCCATGGTTCGGCACTTTTAATAATAATTTTAATTAACGCGCGATCAATCGATGAGCACGTCGGGCAATTTTCCGTCGGCTGATAGTTTTTCGGACAGCACGTTTCGAAAATGCGGCCTTGAAATTAAAACCAGCAGAACACTTGACACGATGGGCGGAGCTGTTTAAACTCCGGCCGCAAAAATCGTCCTTTTTCCCCTCCGAAGAACAATTTGATTTGAGAGGCCGCCCTTCGACGGATGAAAAATGGTGGGGGGATATTTCTTTTTTGAAATTGCTCGAATCCGGCCGAAGAGACTAACCTTGAACGCGGTGAGACGGCCCGATCTTCCCACCGGCTCGAGCTGCTCCCTCGTGGAAATTAGGATTGTTGATTGTTACATTTATGCTAATAGGCAGACCGGGGAGTCAATTTGTGGGCTCGCTCTAGCGTTTAAAAAATTCGTTAACCCGGGGGCAACATTCGCTCAGTTGTAAGAGTGGCGGAAGTCGTCTTTTTGGATTTTTTTTCCAGGATTCTATTTTATTTTCCGTCTTTTGCTGCTCTTTCGCTTAACGTCGGTAGCTCATTTTGAAGACGTCCACTAATTTAACCGCCTCTTCGAGCCGTTTCATCATCGACGTCCAATCGCAGCTCGATGAACCTGCGTGATTATCACGACACGTTGCAGCTAGATTATTTAAGGGATAGGAGAACAATTAACTGCCGGCCAATGCTTTGGGTTGAGAGTGCTTAGGTCCATCAGTATTCTCCTAGCAAGAAGCTGGATGTTAATTTTCGAACCTTCGATGAGTTCGAAATTCTTTAACTATTTCATGCCTTAGCCGTAGTTTGGCCTTGCGTGGACAGGATGATGTCTCAATTTGGTTAAAATCATTTTTATTTTTCTTAATTCTTAAAAAAAAAATTTCGCCTAATGGTATTGTTGAATAGACTGTTCCACGAGCATTCCACGAGTATAGAAAGATTTTCATAGCTCCAAGAACTATCGAGTTATTAGAAAAAAATGAGCAGTAAATCGAGAGAAAAATATCACCATTTGAATGCGGATTTGACCCATAAAGATCATCTAGGGCCCCTTTCCATCCCCATACTTTTTAATTGCAGTATTATTATGACAGTGAACAATTCCCCATTCATTTTTGATTGATAATTATGCACTCTTTTTTTTCTTTCTTTTTCTTTGTCATTACATAGAGTTGCATTGTTTTTAACTTCATATTACTTCCATGTGTTAGTAATAAAAATAGTTAAAAATGTAATTGGGCTTGCCCGTTAATAAACAAATTATTTTTTGCCATGCCAAATTTGTGAAAATCTCACAAATTCAATACAAAAGCTGCGATAACTTGAGAACCAATAAACCTTTCGACCCCGCGATGGTCTCATTCGAATTAGCGTCCAAAAATCTATAGGAATTGATATTAAATACTCCTTTTACTGAAAAACTTTGGAAAATACGAATTTTCTTCCCCTCAAGATCCCTCGAAAATACCCTTAAAATTCAGTTAGCGATCTGGCTAATAGATCGAGTCATTGTCAGGCCAAAAATGATTTTTGGTGAACATTTCTGGAATTTAGATTTCATCGTTTCGTCAGAAAAAAAATTGACCGAGAAAATTTTTCTAATTGCCATCAAACAAATTTTTAAAAACATCAAATGTTGAGGGGGTTAAACATTTTTTTTTCTTGGGTGATCACATTGGTTTATTAGGTATTTTGAATAATAAACTAAAATATTCTATAATAATTCATCTTTTTCCGTTTTCTCGCTACGGAATAATTCGTAGTAGAACTTTGTTACGGGCGCCGTTAGAAAAAATGTCCACACAGGATCTGACGAGAGGCCTGAAAAGGAATATCTTGTACCTGAAGACCGGTGGCTTTTACTCCTCAGTCAACCTACAGGTTTACTGTTGGGAACGTGAGCGTTTTATCAATCGACAGGACAAAGGGACCACCGAAAGCTAGCATTGTCTCCGAGAGCAAGGCGAGCACCGATTTCTAGTAAAAACGTTACAGTTGGTCAGGAACAAACCGAGTTTAAATTTCCGTCGGTTTTTTCCCCGCATATAAAAATTCATCCAAGGACGACAACATTTTTATTGCCGCCGTTGAAAGTAGAAAAATTCGAGGCAACGCAGATGTGCGAAGGACTTGCGTCTTATTCAAATTGTCCAACGCGTCTGGAGGATGACTAACGACCTCGTTACATAAACCGAAGGTGGAGTGTCGCGTTTATTTCCCGGCAGACAGAAAAAGAAAACACCCAAGTCAACGGGTTGCGGACGGAATACCAGTAACACGCGTTTTATTATGCTGATAAATAGGAAAATCGATCATCCTCGATTGTCAACGAATATTGCTCTGTTGTGGAAAGTGTAGGATGAAAGTTTCCTCGCATTCTCAGTCGACATCATTCGAAGTTTCACAAAACGCATTGGAAAATTCGAATTTCCCCGCCGAACGATGAAAAATGCGTGCGAATCGATCTCGTTGGAATTAAATTTTGGGAAACAGATATTCAACCATACCATGAGGCGCAAAACAATATCTGATTGATTTTAGTCCAATTCTAGTTAAAATTGGACCATTCTTCTTACCTAGCGGTCCAAAAATAGAAAACGCTCGAAACATGAGCATGAAGTGGACGTTGTGTGACCCTAATAATAAAAATCAAACGTCGTAAAAAAATCGAAATATCTTGAGCGTTAAAAAATATCAATTCTGGTGTCCTGAAAAACCAAAATTGAAAAAACGCGCCAGAAAAATAAGGGAAAAGATCATGCGGAAGGTCGTCGAATTTTCGAATGTTTGGAAAAATATTGTAATGTATAGAAAATGCTGTTTGTACAGCATTTTAATTAAATTCTCGAATAATATGATCATTGGTAGGCATGCGTTTGTCAACAACTCAAAAATCTTCTAATAATCTCCTTATAATCTCTAATAATCTTCTTCTAATAACTCGAGAACCGTCAAGTATACAAACACAGCTTTCGTCTTATTCGATTCAGTGTCGAAAAAATACATGGATTTCAATACTCAACACACCTCTTAAAATCGTGTATTGATGGTTTTTCGCTTTTTGGGTGAGTTCAAGGTCAAATAAGCACATCACCGTTCAAACTGGCCAACGAACTCAAAATTACTTTCGCCAAAAAGGAATTTTCTGCAAAAAAAAATCAGATTTTTATTTTTAAAAAATACGGCGGTACGAAATGTAAATATAGGTATAATATAAATATTATAAATATATATAAAATAAATATATAGTTAATATCAATAATATATTTAATTTTTATTTTATTTTATATTTTTTATTCTAGAATTCGGTTCTATGATGCGTGAAACAGATTTAGCATTTGTTTGCGAGTCGAAATTCGATCTTCGAGTTTTTAGAACGTGCCAAATGGCGTCATTTTCAGCAAAAATTCGTTATTAAAGGTCTCCCAAGAGTAGTATAGTAATTATGGGCGATTTTCCGTCATGTTATTATAATGAATGTTGTTTCTCACTTAATATTTTCTATTACTTGAGGCAGTCTGGGAGTATCTAAGAATAGAAAAACTACTGGAGGTATCCCGAAGTCACTTCTGGAAAAACCAGAAGAATATTTACTAGAGGAAAGTATTTTATAGAAAAATTACTTCAGCTGATAAATTACTGGCGGTATCTCTGGAACAATCTACCGAATGAAAAATTACACAAATTACATCTGGAAGTACCCATCTTAAGAAAAATTACTTTGAAGTTTCTTAAAAAAAAAAATAAATAAATAAAATAAATATCTTGAAATTACACTAAATAACTAGCACAATACCAGCATACAAAACATTTTTCTTATTGAATTCGCTTCTCTGATGCATGTAACGGATTTTTTTGTGTTTTCGGGTCGAAATTTGGTAGGTAGTCGATTTTTTGGAACAAACCAAATAGTATATTTTTTTGCAAAAATTCGCTAAATTCTCTCGAACTATGAAAACGAATCGAAAGTACGTCATGTGAACTTGACTATAAAAATCATCTAGTCATAAAACAAATTTCAAACCTTTGAGCGTTAAAAAATATTGAATATCGTGAGCCTGAAAAAATCGAAATTGAAAAAATTCGCGAGATAAATTGGAAAGAAATTTCCCGAGGTGTGTGACCTTCTCAATAATAGTCGAGCGTCATCTGCTTGTCACGAAAATACGTTCCAAAGACCTTTCGTGCTCAAAATTATCAATTGATGGGGCCAAATATTGGAGAAAATCTCCCATCTTTTCCGCAAATATGAATTTCCTTACCTCCTCCATGTTGGAGTTCATGGACACGTAATCTCATCGTGTCACCATTTTTCACGCGTCAATTCGGACTTTTACAGCACCTGAACTATTTCACTTGTATTCCGCGGTTTCGTGAACTCAGATCGTGCAAAGGTATCTTATGGGATTTTGCACTTTTGTCCGACACTGGAACTAACTAGAAGCTGCTTCGCTTGAGCACGCGTGGGAATGTGCAATGCTAGTTTCTTTTCTTCCTATTCCCGCAACTGAATCCCATCTCCTTCGAGGTGATTTGTTCGAGGATTTCTTGCAAAATTACTTTGGAACCGATGATACCTCTGAGCGCGTTCAATATTTTCACAAATAGATCTAAATTCATTTCTTGAGGTGTCTACACGTCCGCAGCATCTATAATTTATATTCTATTCTATTTTTCCACAAGAATTGTTGCAAGAGGTACCTCTGCAGTTATGAGATATTTCTACAAGTGGCTACTGAGACTCCTACGGAAATAATCTACTGGTATTTCCAAGAGCGGCTTCTGTGATACCTCCGGTAATTTTTCTTCTGATACTTAGAGCAGTGACTCTCGAAATACCTCCAGTAAGTTTTGGTAAATTCTCCAGGAAATGACATCTGAGATACATCTTGTAATTTTTCATTTGTTATATACTTCCAGAAGCGACTCTTGAGATACCCTCAGTTATTTTGTAACTGTTATATACTTTGAGAAATGACTTCTCCTGTAATTTTTCTGTCGGCAGAAACTTCCAAAATTGACTTTTGAAATATGTGTTGTAATTTTTCTTGGGATGCAGTACTGACCAGAAGATACCCCCAGTTTTTTCTGGGGATACCCTCAATAATTACACCAGTATATACTTCACCAGTTCTTGGGGAATTTTCCTTGAGATACTTTCACTGATTTTTCTATTCTTATATACTTTGAGAAAGTGACATCTGAGTACCTCCTGTAGTTAGTCTTTTGATCGATACTTCCAGAAATGACTCTTGAGCTACCTCCAGTAACTAACACTCTCCAGTAAGTGACACGTGGAGATACCTCTTGCAATTTTTCTTTTGTTAGAGACTTCCAGAACTGACCTCGAGACAACCCCAGTGATTTTTCTCATTGGAGATATTTCCAGAAGTCACTTGAGATACCTCCAGTAATTTTTCTTCTGACAGACACTTCCAGAAGTGACTCTCGAGGTACTCTACTTTTTTTAACTTACTTTGAGAAGTGACTTCTCCAACATTTTTCTTTTGGCTGATACTTCCAGAATTGACTTCTGAGAAGCGTCTTGTAATTTTTCTTGAGAGACTCCCAGAACTGACCTCGTGATATCCCCAGTAATTTCTCTCTGACAAATACTTCCAGAAGGGACTTTCGAGGTACCTCCAGTAATATTTTTATTATTATACACTTCGAGAAGTTACTTCTGAGTACCTCCAGTTTTTTTTTTGGCAGATATTTCTAGAATTGACTTTTGAGATACGTCTTGTAATTTTTCTTGAGATGCTTCCAGAACTGACCTGGAGATACCCCCACTTACCCATGTTTCTGAAGATACCTCCAACAATTACTCCAGCAGTTCTGGGGGATTTTTCTTGAGATACCTTCAGTAATTTTTCCATTTTGGTTTATTATTCAATAATAAACCATTGTAATCGCCCAAGAAAAAAAAATTTCTAACCCCCCCTCAAAATTTGATGTTTCACGTTTCAAGGCATGTAGAATCCGAATATCCAATAAAAAAAATTCTGTCCGTCCGCCGTACGCCGTACGCCGTCCGCCGTACGCCGTACGCCGTACGCCGTACGCCGTCCGCCGTACGCCGTTAGCAGTTTTCCGGCCAAACTGTAAGAGCTAAAAATTTGAAATTTTCACCAAAAATCAATCTCGGTCCTACGACGGCCCAATTCTTGAACCAACTTGCTAGCTCAATTTTAAGGGTATTTTTGGGGGGTTTTGAGGGGGAGAAAATTCATATTTTCCAAGGTTTTTCAGAAAAATGTGTACGTGGTATCAAATTATATAGATTTTTGGACGCTGAATCGAATGAGACCATTGCCGGGTCGATAGCTTTATTGGTTCTCGAGTTATCGCAGCTTTTGTGCCGAATTCGGGAGATTTTCAGAAATTTGACATGAGGGTATAACTCGAGAGTTCTTGGAGCTATAAAAATCGTTCTATACTCATTGGAATGGTCGTCAAACACTCTCTCCAGCTGTATCGTTAGGCAATAAGTTTAGCTTTTAATTAGGAACTTAAGAAAAATAAAAATTATTAAAATTACAATAGTTGCTACGGAGTTTTCCCCTATAGTTACCATCTGTTTTTCGGTGGGAACGTTCACAAATGTTCGGAATATTTAAAATGACAAATGGATAGTCTTCTTAAATCAATATTGAAGCAAAATAATAATAAACCACTGTACAATCATTTGCAGCGTTTTTATATTGTTCAAGAAGCGACACCTTAGTACCCCCAGTCATTTTTCTTTTGATATATACTTCCACAAATGACTTATGTGCTACCTCCAGTAATTTTTAATCATAGATTCTACAGGATGCGACATCTGATATTCCTCCAGTTATAAATCGAGTTATTTCCAAATTGCTGAGATACAACAATATTTTTCAAGATTGACCTCAATTCTGTACCCAATCGCCCAAAAAAATTCTAACCCCCTCCAAATTCGATGTTTTACGTTTCGAAGCATGTAGCATCCGACTATCCAATTTAAAAAAATCGTACGTCCGCCGTACGCCGTCAATATTTTTCTGACGAAACTATTAAAGCTAAATTGTTGACATTTTCACGAAAAATCAATCTTGGCCTGACAATGACTCAATCCTTTAGCCACATCGCTACCTCAATTTTAAGGGTATTTTGAGGGATTTTGAGGAGGAGAAAATTCGTTTTTTCCAACGTTTTTCAAAAAAAGGTGTATTTGGTATCAATTTCTATGGATTATGGACGCTAATTCGAATGAGACCATCGCGGAGTCGATAGCTTTATTGGTTCTCGAGTTATCGCAGTTTTTGTATTGAATTTGTGAGACTTTCACAAATTTGGCATGGGGGTATAAATCAATAGTTCTTGGAGCTATAAAAATCGTTCTGTACTCGTTGGAACGCTCGTCGAACACTTGGATCATAAATGTATAGTGTTCCAAAATCATTACTGAAGCGAAGGAACAATAAACCACTGTACAATTATTTGCAGCGCTTTCATTTATTTAAATAGCTCGTTCATCTTCTTTTTTTCGGATTCTAGAAAAGTAAAACCTCGGAATTTTGGAGGGAATTATTTGTATTATTTTTGAACGGCCACAATTGAATTTTTCCTAGCATTCCAACAAAAAACTAGCAGTTTTTTTGTTTTTCGAAAATGTTAGATGAAGTAGGAGTTCGAATAGTTCACAAAGCTTCTACCGACGTGTACGACTAAGTTGTGGAAGACAGGAGGTTGTGCGGCTCTCGTGAAACAAGTCTGCTTCTTCTGTTGGTCCTGGCGCTGGTCTTGAGGGCTCCAACCTCACAATGTTCCTTGCGCCGAGATGCCCGTGGCCTTGCAGAGTTTACCTGCCCCAGGTAACCCCTCCTTCCCATGCACTGCGCTCTTTCCTCTATGGAATTCCATCTCCTTTGGTCTCGTTATCGAACTCGTGTCATCCCTCTCCGTTCAACACCTTCGTTGGCAGTCGATGGCCAGGTACATGCCCCCTCGGCTCGATTCAAGAAGCCATTGTCCTCTTCTTCGTCCTCTTCCCCACCCGTTTTACCTTCGCCGCCTACTCGAGATCCCCTCGGCCAGTCACCCCCTGAGGGTCTTCCATACCTTGTTCCTCTCCTTACCACGACGTCCATCCTCTTCGCACTTGTTTCCCATCTCCGTCCGCCGTCTTGGACGTTCTCTCGTCTTCTATCTCTTGTACGGCTTGGCATCTACTTCAACCTCTTCGGTCTTCGCCGTTTTCTTCAACCCTTTCAGCGAACTCCTCGAGAACTTCGGCCGACGCTCAACCGTCGAATGTATTGTCGATACGCACGATAGAAGAACCGCAGTAGTGAAATAGATAACGTGCGCTAACCATCTGTCGCGCGATTGTGAGGATATCAACGCCGCCAAGAAGATCAACAGTACCGAAGAAAGGTTTGAAGCTTTTTTTTACGTACGTTGGAGAATCGGATACTTTTATAATAAATCCCTCATAAATTCTCTGACCCGCTCGAAATTTGATGTTTTTCTTTTCAACGCATGCTAAATTCGAATGTCGGTTTGAAAAAAAAATCGATTTTCAGCTGGGAATAGAGACGCTGTAAATTGTGAAAAATCTACCGGAAGATATTTTTTAGAATGTCTCAATTCTTCAGATAGATTCTTTAATATGATCGCCCAATCATTCCATTATTATCTCGATTTGAATGGGTTTTTAATGTATTTATTTAAATGGTATTTTATTTTATAGAATAAGATTGGTGAATTTGTAGTTTCCTGTTTTAGAAACGAGTGTACTTTCGAATAATTCTGGAACAATGAAACGAATGAAGCCATAAAAAAACCGATATACTAATTGAAGAAAAAAAATTCGTCATGATAATAGAGGACATTTTTAACAAGCTGCATTAAACCGTAAAATTAGAGGTCAATCATTAATTTTTGATGCGATGCGATTTCTAGGGAGTTTTCGATAACTGGTAATTTTGACATTTATGAATAGTGATATCCTTGGTGATTTTGGTACCTGCTCCTTTACCTATTTTTCGAATTGTTTTTTTGGTTTATTATTCAATAATATTGGTTTATTATTCATAATAAACCATTGTAATCGCCCAAGAAAAAAAATATTTCTAACCTCCCCTCCTCAAAATTTGATGTTTTACGTTTCCAGGCATGTAGAATCCAATAAAAAAAAATTATGTCTGTCCGCCGTACGCGTTAGCACTTTTCCAGCCAAACTCGTAGCTAAATTCTTGAAATTTTCACCAAAAATCAATCTCGGTTCTACGACGGCCCAATTTTTGAAGGCTCAATTTGAGGGTATTTTTGAGGGGGTTTGAGGGGGAGAAAATTCATTTCTTCGAGGGTTTTTCAGAAAAATGTGTATTTGACATCAAATTATATAAATTTTTGGACGCTGAATCGAATGAGACCATCGCAGGATCGGAGTTCAAATATATGGTCCACAGTGAACTCAGAGTTTCGACTGTACAATCATCTCCTCAACACTCGCCCCTTTTGCGTTTAGATGAAATAAAGAAACTAAGCACTACACTAACAATTAATATTAATCAACTTGAAAATAATTGAAATTTACCGCGGATCATATGAAAATTGAAGTATTGTATAAATAAATTAAATATCGGAGTTCGTGTTGGTTGATTGTGAATTGACTGGAACGGATTTTCGTAATTGGATAAGTAGTTGATCGAATTGAAGTAGCTGATATATAGCGAATTTCAAACATCGTATTTGAGTTTAATAAAAATAGCTCAACAACATTTTCAATCTAGAACCAGTCCCATTTGCCAACTTTCGAAGCCAGTTTCGAATTCATGAGTATAAAGGTGAACTCGTGTATGATAAATTATTGTCCCGCTTCGACTAAAACCTCCAGATCCGGATTTGGTGTATTAAAAGACAAATCCTCCGCGACGTGGATGGGGAAGAAGAATAAACTCTAAAAATAGCGCGTAAATTGGACGGCGGAGGGAGAACGTGGGCATGGAGACGAGCGGGAGTTATTTGGAAACGATAGTTTCCCTCGGTCAGCCGACAAATCCCGCACGCGAGACAACTTCGGGTCTTTTAGAAAATTCTACTTTAGAAAAATTATACATACCTGACGCTACATTTGGAATTTCAGGAACGCATTATATTGGTTTATTGGTTTATAAACCATTGGAATCGCCCAAGAAAAAAAATCTAACCCCCTCAAAATTTGATTCAGCGTCCAAAAATTTATAAAATTTGATACCAAGTACACATTTTCCTGAAAAACCCTGGAATATATGAATTTTTCTCCCCCTCAAAACCTCCAAAAAATACCCTGAAAATTGAGCTAGCAATGTGGTTCAAGGATTGGGCCGTCTTAGGACCGAGATTGATTTTTGGTGAAAATTTCAAGAATCTAGCTATTATAGTTTGGCCGGAAAAGTGTTGACGGCGTACGGCGGACAGACAGAATTTTTTTTATTGGATATTCGGATTCTGCATGCCTTGAAACGTAAAATATTAAATTTTGAGGGGTGTTAGAAATGTTTTTTCTTGGGCGATTACAATGGTTTATTATTGAATAATAAACCAAAATGATTAAAATTACAATAGTTGCTATTGAATCATTCCCTATAGTTACCATCTGATTTTTGGTGGGAACGTTCACAAATGTTTGGAATAAATACTATCACAAAAAAATGGACAGTCCTTTGCAGCGTTTTTTTTTGGATATTCGTATTCTACGTGCCTTGAAACTTAAAACATTAAATTTGCGGGGGTTGAAAAAAATTTCTTGGTCGATTACGATGGTTCTAATTTATACCAAAGAATTCCTGGGCGATCACAATGGTTTATTATTGAACGATAGGTACATTTAAATCGACGAAAACATTGGATCCCCCTCGCAACTTTCCCCGCTTCGGGGAAAGTTTCCCCCACCTTGGTACCACTGTTATTTTGAGTGGTCCCCCGCTTCCATCAACACCGGTAGACGCCGGCCACGCGGATGGAAGTGGGGCGTCAGACGCCGGCATCCCCCACTCCGGCCAAATGGAATCGCTTCCAGTGACGCCGGCCCTCAGTCTTCTTCGTAGTGCCTTGAGGGATACGCGTCTGAGCTCGGATCCTCCGTCCAAATTGGAAATCCATCAGTGGTCTTGTGAGTTATGTAATTTTTAACCGACTTTTTCACGATGAAATTTTCCTCCCCGAGTCGATTTTTTCCCCTTTGCGAATCGGGAAAACGAATTTCTCATATTCGCCTAGGGAAAAATGAAGAGCGGTTGGCGTTGGTGTGGCGTCGCGATTTTTTCGCTTCCCCTAGACGCCCTCGTGGTTCTTAGGCGACTGGGGTGGTTCCCCGCCTTTGGGAATTTCCTGTGATGTGTCCCCATTCTTTGGTGCAGTCGTTTTAAAATTTCATACCTACCTAGGTAGTCGGGGTTTTTCGAAATGTCGCCGCCGACGTGTCTTCATGTACCACGTGCTTCGCGGTTCTTTTACATTCGTCGGGCTCTTCCTTTCATAAGTAATCGAATCTATTTTCAATTGAACTCTTTTCTGGGTCTAAATTGTGCGCAATTTTTACAGAAATATTTCGGTTTATTAATTTCCTCCTGAGTACTTCTCGTCTCGAGTTGCTTTTTCTCTGAAAATTGTCTTGCTAAATTGTCGAAAGACTGCTTTTTATTTGAAATGCAGTTAGGTATTTTATTTTTCACCATTACATTTATCAAACTCTCTTCCAACTGGAAATTTCACCTTATTATTTTTCTCCCCCTTGAGAATATATTTATTTCCCCGTGGCGAATTTTTCCCAAGGCCATTTTGCTTCGGGAAACCCCAACCTAGGGCAACGAGGCGACAGTCTCGTAGTAGGGCACGTTGGAGTTTTCCTCTCCCTTTTCGGCCGGTGCAGATGTTCCCAAGCCTTCGTTTAGGGAGCTCAGGGCGGGGAAGTAGATGAATGCGCTCAGCAGATGTTGCCGCTCACAAAAGGATCGTCGAAGCCCTCGAAATTTTGCCATCTTTTTTTACCTGGTCGCTCACGTTTGTACCTAGAAGGCCTTTCGGGTTTCCGTTTCGTCCCCTCGAGACGTTTTCGATCATTTGGACCGTACCTGAAAATAGCGTGGGCTTCCTTTGTTAGAGCATGACTGTGAATATATTCCGAAGTGATTTTTCTCCAATTTTAAACCTCAAATGTAGGTAAATTCGGTAGTAGGAAATTTTTTCAGATATCAATGCAGGGAGTGGAAAATTTCTAAAGCTACCTAGTCTCTTCTCCTTAATCATCAAGAATTTTCTTCGCTATTTTACTGTACCGAGGCGTTGAATTTCTCCCTTTTAGAATTTATTCTATAAATACCCATTTAATAGCTTAAAAAAAAAAAATCGTCCAAAATGTGATGTTTTACGTTACAAAGCAAGTGGTATCCGAATATCCAATTAAAAGAAGTTCTATCCGTACGCCGTCAACGCTTCTGAGGAATCTGCTGAAGTGTTGAAATCGTCTCCAAAAATTATTCTTAGTCTATCAATAGCTCAATTCTTTCGCCAAATCGCTACCTCAGTTTTAAGCGTATTTTCCGGCGTTTTTTGAGGGGGGAAATATGTATTTTCTAAGGTTTTGAAACGTAGATGTTTTTAAATGGCAATTGAAACGATTTTCGACACCTAATCGAACGAGACGATAGCTTAAATAATTACCAAGTTATCGAAGCTTTTGTGTAGAATTTTTCAGGAATTTACTGTAAGCTGAGATTCTCTTGAGCTATAAAAAAAATCGTTCTATACTCGTTGGAATTCTTATTTAACACTCTCTTAAGTTGTGTCGTTGGAAAAATAATTCAACTTTTAATCAGAGTAATGAATAATTAAAATTACCATTGTTGCCAAGGGCTCATTTAGTTGCCAGGTGAAAACGTTCAACGATGTCCGGAACTGTTACTATCACAAATGGATGGTTTTCTTAAATAATAATTTGCAGCTTTTTTAAATTGGTCTTTCGGATTTCACATGACTTGAAACGTAGGGGATATAAAATTTGTTTTCTTAGGCGATTAAAATGGTTCATTATTAAAGCAATGCAATTTAGTTTTATATTAACCAAATTAAGCTTATTAGGATAAAGTGAGAAATACCAGGCAACTCGAATCCTTCTATCGTCTGCCTAGCGCTTTCGCCTATTTGGACATCGTTGGAAATTTACGATCGTGGTAAAAATTATTTATCGATTTTCCAGCCGACAATTCGCCCGATTAAATTAGACCGATCTTTCGTCCACATCAGTCAAGTTCGCTATCGCGTTCGACTCAGTCGCTATCTCGCCAACTGCTCGACAAGCTAATTTTGTGTTAACGTAGTATTGCCTTTGACTCAACAGAACTGAAACTCATCTCACCAGCTCTGGCCGCCTCGCCTTGGTAACTTCATACCACCGTTGGCTGGTGTTTTGTTACGCCAAGGGGTTTGGAGTTACCGTGGTGCGGCGAGCAACGTCTGCGCATCGTCTACGTTTATTCTCAATCGTTCACGTAAGTTATTACTTGGGTTTTAAATAGCGAAGGAAGAAAAAATTTTCAAGATGCAAGGGGGCAATTTTTGGGAAGCGTTTACCTACTCAAGAATTTTTTTCCCAAAAATCAAAAAAATAAAAATCAAAACAATTGGGTTTTTTTTAAATACGGCCTTGAAAATATCCAGTTTTGGTTCATTTAAAACCAGAAAGTGCAAAGTAGACTCAAATCTGAACAGTTGAACACTAATATGGAAAACAATTTTTTGTTTAGTATTGACTAGGTCTTAATCATAGCTCAGTAAAGACGTGTACTCCCTCATTACACTAAGAACTAATTTTATACCATCGTTGAAAAGCGCTTGTAGAGTACGGTCACGAAAGCACTAACATTTTTTCCCAATGTGGTTAAATGGCGCTAAAAAATCAATCCGTATCGCGTTTTTCGTTGAATTTTCTCCTTTACGAGCTATAAAAAAAATTGTTGAAAAAAACATGCCCTCATAGATTGATAGGTTAGGAATAGAATGACGCCTAGAACGTTGAAATCGAGCGATTTCTCTTGAATTTACAAGCTCGAGACATAAGTTGACATTTTCGCAAAAATCACGCTTTTCGGCATTTTTCCGAATTTATGGCATTTATTACTGGATATATGCTGTTTAAACAATTATTGTACGTAGGTAGTTGACCGTTTGACCGAAACATAAAGGAATCCGATTGAAAAAAAAACCAAACAGAAAATCGCCATTTAAAAAAAATTGTCAATTAGATATTTTTTTTTTTTTGTATGAAGTCGGTTAAAAATAATCAAGACTAGGTTGGAAAAATGTGGTTGACCTCCCTTAGAGCGGGTCTCTGGTTTGAATGATAATTTTTGGCCCTTTGAATGCTGGAACTCGGTTTTTGGTTGGAACAAGCCCGTACACCTGGAAAAAAATTCCCCCTCGCGGGATCTTCTCATTTTACCCCACTTCATCACTTCTCTTCCTTGCTGAAATTGAATGGAGTAGAGTAAGCAAAGAACAATTCGGAGGAACGCTTAACCTATCAATATTTTCCAAACTTATCTATATTTTCCAAAATTTTCAAAATTTTTGTTCGATATCCGACATTAAAAGCGGAAATACATTCGAACAAGCCGGCGATGATACCGAAATATTTGTTATGCAATATTTGCTCTCGACCTTCGCAGACGCTTGTGATGAAATGTTTGATCTGAGGTCGCTCCCTCATGACTCATTACTAATACTGTTTTTTCTTTTTACAAGTCGTAAATCACTATATTCGCTTGGTAAATTGCCACTAAAAGCCGCGAATTGACAACCGAATCGATCCGTTCGTCGTTCGAGTCGTTTAGTCAAATGAGGAATCCGACATTGAATCGGCTATAAAAATTGCCGAATTCAAAAAAATACTAGTTGACTCAAACAAACGGGCATCGTTCGGTTGAATTATTTCGATCCGAGCGGAAAATAAATTCCCCTCCGTTTCAGGCGTTTTTGTGTATTGATTTTGGACGGTTCCCAAGGTGCTGAAAAGCGATTTTGCTCGCCGCACCTGCGATAGGAACGAGGATGATTTATAATGGAAGTTCATTTCTCGAATTCGGGTTCGTTTTTCCATCGGTAAAATGACGTGAGAAAAATTCTTAACGAATGCCACGTTTTTAACCGGTCATCCTCCTTATAACGTGATTTCAGCTACTCGACTTGTTACACTGTTACTAACGTAGGATAAATGCTAAAATTTCAATAGAACTTGAAAATTTAACTCGTTGGGAATAATTTCCAAAAAGATTTGAACTGTATAATAAGTTAACACCGCTAAGACTTCCCTGGGGTCGATTCTATTTCTATGATTTTCATTAACTTCTGTTCAGTAAACCCCCTCCCTCTTTTTTCAGTTAAAAATTGTTTTTTCGTCTTCAAATTAATTTTTTTTGTGAGTAATATTGAACAAATTTCAAAGGTTTGTAAATTTTGAAACTTTATTTTTATGAATTTTCTTTTACAATTCCAAGTTTTTTTCTTATAGATTGGTTTTGTCCTTGGTGCATTATAACAACTCAATTATGACTATACCTTTAGAAAAATCATTCAATTCCCTCATTTTTAATTTGAATTACCGTGCGAAAAATTAATCAAAATTATGAATGAAGTATTTATCGTATTATAGAGACATAATAGATTAATACATTCCTAACACTCTCGTACTCACAACGGAAATTGTTAGGATTACGAAAATATACGCCAAATCATGGTCTCGCTGGCTAACCGATTTTTGCCGACTTTTCAGTCAACCCAAAAGCGAATTCGTAATTAAAGTTTGGAAGGTGACGTTTCCTAGGTTGATAAGGCGACGGTTTCCTAGAAGATTGTCTTAATGCGGTATCATAGGAGACGTTAGCCTTGGAGACAGTTGCTTAGTAATGGAGACTTGGAGACAGTTGCTTAGTGATGAAGACTTGGAGACAGTTGCTTAGCTGACGGATTTTCAGACGTTCGCCATGGTAACGGATTCTTAGGAGATATTTTTCGAGGAAACGTTCGCCTCGAACGCTTCATACATATGAAAAACTTGGAACGGCTGAAAGTCAAATAGCTCGTGTTACTGGGAGATGGGCGAGTTGTGAAATATTTCCTGTTTAGAGATTATTTAAAGCGATCAATGAAGATTCATCGATAGTTTCTAAGCGGTGCTAATGCGTGGTCTATAGTTAGCCATTGGAGACCAAGTTGTGTCACCTTGAGCGACTAAATCTCGAGAAGATTGTTCAATTCCGAAACAAGCAAGAGTTGCGTTCATGTATAATGCATAAGACTCGTCCCACACTGCGTAGGAAGAAGTTTGGGCCGGTCAGAGCCTTCAGTTTTCGAGGTCGGACTTATTACAATCCACCTTCGTCGTTTTGTACCTCGAAATATAAATGGAATAATAAAACTTCGATGTTCTGGGTGTTCACAAGATGAGTCATTTTATAACACGGTGTCTCACCTCGGGCACAAATTCGGTACTTGGAGATTAGTGTCCATTCTTTGAGCTGGGATCATCTGAAAAATTTAAATAACGAGGAAAAGCTCGGGAGTAAAAATATTGAAGACGACCTTATTATTATTTAGTGCGTACTACGAGTCATTTAAGTGGCCACGGCGATACATCCGCTTGAGATAGCTTGTAGATGGAGATGCTGAGTGACCTAAAACTTGCAGATCAGGTCTAACTGTTCATAAAGAGCAATGAGAAAGCTATATAGGTACATTAGATTCGAAATAAACTGAACATTGAGATAAATGAAAAAATCATGATTTCTCTCAGCTTCAGTCGTTTTTGAGGAAAAGGATTGGGCAGAGTTCTTAAATTCCTATACCCTTGTATCTATTCACTTTCAGGTTGGCTGAGAGAAAATGAGCTTTGCTACTTATCGATTTAAAGTACCACTCTTGCTGGCAAGAGATAATAACAGCGGTTTTGCTCTTATTTTTACCCAAATAATAGATACAAAAGTGTTTATCGATTACTCTGTTGAGTATCGATATTTTCTGTTCGATACATCGATTAATCGGTTTAAACGACATTTTCCGTTCGATTAATCGGTTGGATATCAATGCTATCCTCACCTTAATCAAGAGGTTGGCCCGAGGAGAGCTAACGCGATTTGAAGAATATGGAATTAACTGATTGCCCTTGAAAGGTCATTATCTTAAAGCTAGGCGATTGGTTGGTCGGGTCCTGCTGCTCATTGGCCGTTCAACGAGGTCAATTTCAAGGTCACAAGGAACCGCCATTTCTTGTCGATTTTACTCGCTTTTGCCTAAAAATCTCCCCAGGATTTACACAATATTTTTTCCCAATCGGTCATTCGGGCCGTGTTTGTTCAGCTGTCTCGATTCGTGTTCCAACTTGAACAGGTCGTCGATTAAAATTGGACCGGGCTCGAATTGGCATTGAACTTGGTACATTAAAATCTTGAAAGAGCCCTCGAAATTTCGTTCAAATTCAAACAATCTCGGATCTCTTATCAGTTTTCTTTCTTTTCCTCAATGTCTCGGGCAACGAGGCCTTGATAATGAACCTGTCACGAGTGTCTCCTAATATTTCACCTCTCGGAGATTACAAATCGGCGTTTTTTGCGCTCGCACGTTTTTCGTTTATGCGAAATTTCCATTTTGTATTTTTTCATCAATGAACGGGTTACTTCACCTTCTCCAAATCGGTTCGATCTTGAAGCTGTTTTTGGCTTCGTAAACTCGTTCTGGAAAGTCAACTGTCCTTTGACAAATGACAAGGACTTGGCGCGGTCAGGTTACGCAACCGGCTCGCTCTGGCGCCAAAGAACATTTCCAGTTTTTTTTTTTTCCTCATTCCTTTCTAAAAAAATATAGGCCCATTTTCGCTGCTACCTTCTGTATCTGGGTGGGATAAATAATGGCTCTGATTTTCGGTAATTCGCTGTTCCGTTGATTTAAAAAAATCTGTAGTGGACAAATTTGTTCGTAAAGCTACATCTCTCGAATAAATATTATCGTTAAGGCCGTAAACTATTGTTGATGGAAAAAGCTAGTTTACCCAGTTACTTGACAACAACATCCTTTCAACAGCGCCTGGCTATCATTGTCGGCTCTGATGTGGCGCCATCCAATGCCATTATGACAGATTAACGGGCCCCATTGACAGCATTGAAAAGAATGATTTTATTATTCTACTTCCAACGGAATGAAGTTTTCCATGAGATTTTCTCGTCTTTCACCTCTTGGTTTTGTTCATGCTATCATTTTTAATAATGGAGCTGTGAGAATAATGATTAAGAATGTACAATCCTCCAAAATGTATCGATTTAAAAAACTTGATGCATAAAAAATAATTGAGATTGTTTTAGAAGAAAAGAATCGATTTAAAAGAAGTTGTACCTTAAGGATACTTAAATCCCTCGTTGCAGGGAAATACAAAATTCCTAACAAGTTTAGAGAAAATATCGTTAAATAATCGGTATTTCGTCTAAACTAACAATTTTCTCTAAACTTGTCAGGAATCTTGTATTTTTGTGATTCAAGGGATTTACGTACAGTTCGGTTCCTTTTGTTTAAATTTAAAAAATGTAGGTTAACCTGACTACTTGCTGGAACATACCCTGTATAAATGCGACTGATGTTTTTGATTATAGAGAATTCTAGGAATCTATTAGTACTTGAAAAATAAAAAATTAATTAAAATGTATGATTAGTTTTTCTATATCGAAAAGAGAATCGATCATTTTTAGCATCTCTAATCATTATTAGCCCTTTGTGTCTAGTTGTCAGCTGAGTAGGTAGTTATGAAAAGGTCAGCACCGCTTAAGGCATATTTTTCCAAGAGTTATGCTGTAAATATAAAGATCATCGATCGATATCGCACATCATAAGAAAACTAGAGTGCATTACTATCCTCTTCCAGCTTATATATTATTTTACAATCGATGCGAACCTGGAATCCACTGTTTACCAAACATTCCCAATTTTGTCTCATCCACAAGTGTAAAAATCCTCCTAGAAAAAGATTAGACTGACCTTAAACCCCGTATATCGATTATAGGTCGTTGCCGTTACTGTTCATGTAATCGATAACCTCTACCGACAATCATTGAGGCCGAATGAATGCCATGATTCACGTAATTGATGGTGTATTTTTTTCCAAAAAGTTTTCTCTTTGAATATGTCGGCAATAGATTTATTATTTCTATTGCATCAATATTTTCTCAAGTTGCTACTAGGCTGTTTTTTTTTTTCTTTTTTTTTATAAAATGGCAGTCGAAAGTATCGATATTTTTCCATCGCAAATCCATTTGTCAAAATCGGCTATATTACAGTTACAATAGTTATTGGCGATATTTTTTCCAGTCTGATATTTATTCTCGTCAATATTTGTTTCTAAAATGAAATTCGCCCAATCTCACAAAATGTCTGAACCACAATAAGTGATCCCTATCTGATATTCATTTAAATTATAAGTCTCTAATTTATGTTGTTTCATTAGTAGGGACAGTCGATACTGGAAACGAATTTCGATTCCTTTCTAGTATCAAGTAGCATTCGAAAAACGGAATCCAAGGTATCCAAGAATAGCCTATAACATTATTATGCCTTTCGATTATTTGACTCGAAAATATTGCAAAACTAATATTATTGATCAAAGGATGCAATTTGTATTGGCCTAGAATGCTACGAATATATATCAACCTTTTATCGTCGACATCGAATTTACTTGGTACACAAGATAGTAGTTTGAAGGACAATTGAAGGAGCGCTACAGTCGTGTTATGGCAGTTGGTTGAAAAAATATATTGAAGAATTGCTTATAAATATAATTTGAATAATTTTATAGGCGTATTACGTTTTTATATTTATAGTTGGTCCACTGGTTCGAAATCGCAGTATTATGACTGGTTCCACCATTTTCCAAAAATCCATTCCTATAGCAGTGTTGTCTTAATATCGATTATCCGCTCACTTTAGTGCAATAGGAAGTCTCAAAATAAAAACCGCCAATTCTCCAAAATCGAAGAAAGAAAAGAGATGTGGCGAGGGGATGAAAAACCAGAAATTTTGAATTTTATTGCGTTTTCGCCCATTCGGGCATCCTCAGGGCAATAAAACGCACCGCTATGATCACGACGCTATATTTAAAGCATAAAGGTGTTCCTTTGTCTGCACATTTGGTTTGGAAGTTCATCTTTGGATACCAATAGACGTGTTTAGTGATGCGTCCGAAGGGGAATGGAAGCGACGTTGCTGGCAATCGCTTGAAGCCTAGTCACTGCCAAAAGTCGATTCAAGGTCATCAAAGGACTCTTGTCCTCGCTTGACAGATGGCATTCAGAGAGCATCTCTGAACAGCTTGCTCTCGCCAGGTGGCCGACGCACTTTTGTCCAAACTCGCCGTCCGTTGGTTGCTTTTACCGAATTTCCTCGTTGGTCAATTTTAAACTCGCTTAATTGTCGTTTGAAAAGTTCGGTTTACATTGATGAAAGAAGTTGGGAAAATGTTTGATGAGCTAATTCACCTTAATTGTACTCGTGTTTACGAATAATTGCCGGGCTTTGTCAAGGTGACTCGAATTTTATTAGTTTGGAATTTGCAATTTTTGCGAATAAGCTCGGTTTTTCAAGAATGAACCGGTTTCACTGCTTCCTAGTTGCGAGATGTGCGTGGGCTCTTGAGATTTTCTTCCTGCTGGAATATTATATTTAATTTTTCTCTCAATCGTCCGTTCACGTTCCAACAAAAATGTTTTCTCTTCAAATACGTACGCTGACGAATTTCGGCAATTGGTGCGGTTCAAGGATAGGATCTCCAATATTTGACCTACCTCAGGACATCAGAGCTCTGAATATATTTTAGCCGATGGTCAATAACCGTTTGACAGTGGGAATAAGCTTTAACCCATTTCGGCTGCGTCTTCGAGTTTGGTGAAGCAATAACCATATACATATAGCATTACATACATGCGTAAAAAATCACGCCACTTGGAAAAAAGGAGGAGAAAGATGGTAAAACAATTTTAAAAAGAAAAACGTTCAGTTTAAAAAACAAAAAAAAATTATTTTGTTCAATTGTTGTTAAATTTTTTGTTCTAATTTCCTAGACATGAATCCTCACTCATTTGAAAAATGATCCGGAATAAGTATTGGAGAGCTTTTTATTATAATGTTTCATCAATTTTCTGTGAAAATGGGACCATTTTTCTAGCCAACGGAAAGAGGATAACCATAAAAAATGACGAGTGTTGATAATACACCTTATAAATACTGCGTATCATCCAAAACCAATAACGAATAGTAGCCACTGCTATTCAAAAAAAAAAGCAAATTTTCTAAAAAAAAATTTTTATTTAATTTTAATACTTTTCATAATCTCACAAGCTCAAAATTCCCGTACGCTATTGAGAATTGCTCGACGGCTTGTACTTTTGATGTGAACAGTGAAAGTTACAATTTGTTCTCTCGAGCTCCGTTCAAGATGTTCATATTAGCGTCGTTTCTAGTCGACCTTGTACAAGGTTAGTGACTTATTTCTTTGTTTGCGCCCGCAGCCTGTTACAATGCACTTGGCCGGTTTTGAACATTTTCCTCGTTCAAATTAAGATCTCGCCGATGTTACTTTTTCGATGTTATCAAACGCGGAGTCGAGCCCTTCGTCCGTTTAATGCTGTCAAATTCTTCTTTTTCCCCCCTGTAATATGGGATAAATGCACGATTCTCCAACTTACTTTATTTCGACGTTTCGCTCTTCCTTAGGATGCCTCTTCATCTGTACAACTAAATAAAACCAAATTATGCTCATTCAGCATTTCGTCCATCTATTTTTACATAATTTCTGTAATCTTAACACAATTTCCCTTACTCCGTTTCTTACCATGCCTCATTTTCCAATTTGTCTCTCATCATATGTCTTTTGAAATCCTTGAACTCGTCCCCATCGTCTCAATCCGCGAAATAATCCTCCTCGAAAATCATTGTTAAAAAAAATAAATAATATATAAATGAACTATAACAAAAATAAAATATCTATTCGGCGAACCCAACTTTCTAATATTACATTCCAAAAAATTGGTAAAAAAAAAGTTTCTTAGTCAAACAATAAAATTAGTTAAATATGTACAGTCATAAATCATTTAAGCAAATTTTTTCAAGATCCATTAAACACTTTTAATTTATATTGCACTTACCCGACTCGCAGTCTATCAAAAAAGTTTTTTACTTCCATGTTTACGTAGTATTTAAACTAATATCACAATTCAGATACTTTAATTTTCGCTTTTAACATCCAAACTTATTAACATTTTTAATTGACGAGTCCAGAAAAATATATTAAAACCATTTATAGACGATATTAACGATCGAATTAAAAGAACTTTATCCCATATCAGAAGAAAGACAGTAGACATCCCGAACAGAAACGGAAGATTTCTTCTTTCTAATATGGAAAAAAAAGAAACATTTTCCTAGTTTTTCAATAAATTGCCAACTATTGTCTGTTATGTAGGAATTGTAGTTGGAAGCGATGGCGTGCCAATAGCTAAAAGTTTAGACGAATTTTGATAAAGTTTGAACACGTTGAAACTATTTCGTGGTTGGAAAATATGGTCATTCTAGGCGAAAGGGACGTGATGAGTTGTTAAATTGGTCGTAAATTGGCTTTGAGGGAAAATTTCGATCAAAAGCCCGAGATGGATTGAGCGTAATTTTTGTTAAGAGACAGGCATTTTCGGGTTGTATTGTACAAACTATAATAATAATAATTATTGTATAGATTATAAATCTGAAAAAAGGTAGATGAAATTTCGAATGAATTTTTACATTTTCAAGTAACGGGTTTACTACAGTATCAACGTCCATATCACTTTTGGTAGCTTAAAGAACGGAATCCGGGCAAAAACCTATTATTCTGACTTCTATTTTTCGTACAAGTTCCTCATCACCATTGCTGCTAGATCTATGGATTTTTCATACTGTCTACGGAAAAATTATAAGAATCTACGGAATTTTCAGTATCCTCCAGAAATCGACTGAGTTTTTAAGAAATTCCTCTCAAACCCCTCTATTTGAAACCTATTAATTTTACCGGTAATAGGGGAAATAAGAGCAGCTACGTTTCTTGAATCTGGCACAGACAGTGCTGCCGAATCACGTATTTTTCTCCTGATGTTCCTCTTGAAAATTGTGTACCTTCCGCTCTTCATTGATTGTTTGTCAACTTTTGTGTGGTGATCAGCCTTATATTCCTCTGATTATCCTATTACATGCACCTCGAATTAAATACGTAGTTGAAATCAGTCTATCCACACTGTGATGAGTTATACACATACTAAGTGTATTAACTACGATAAAGTCATCCAATTTGAATCTTAAGTAGCGGCGATCGAGAAAAACGCTGCAAATGATTGTACAGTGGTTTATTATTCCTTCACTTCAATAATAATTTCAGAATCCTATCCATTTATGATAGTAATTATTCAGAACATGTGTAAACGTTTCAACCGAAAAACAGATCGGTAACTATCGGGGAAAATTCCGTAGCAACTATTGTAATTTTAATTAATTTTATTTTTCTTAATTTCCTTTAATTATTGAGCTTAATAATTGAGCTAGCAAGTTGGTTCAAGAATTGGGCCGTCGTAGGACCGAGATTGATTTTTGGTGAAAATTTCAAGAATTTAGCTATTATGGTTTGGCCGGAAAAGTGTTGACGGCGGACAGACAGAATTTTTTTTAATTGGATATTCGAATTCTACATGCCTTGAAACGTAAAACATCAAGTTTTGAGGGGGTTATAAAATATTTTTTCTTGGGCGATTACAATGGTTTATTATTGAATAATAAACCAAAATTCTCATTCACCGAATTTCAATTTTTTTAAAATAATTTTTCGAGTGGCTTCAACACCAGCGAGTTGGTCATATTTCCTTGTCCCTATAATATATTATGATTCTTCACATAAAATCTGTGCGAGGATTTTTCATCACGTGTACGGAATTTTAGCGCAAATCTACGGAAATTAGGTCCTTGTTTACGGAAAAGCCGTAATTTTGATCTGGCAACACTGCTCATCGCGTACGATTGTCCTCCAATAATCGTCGATTTCACCGAGACTGACTGCCTAACCGGATTCAGTGGCTCTCGTCCTAAATAATTACCTTGAGAATCGTCAGGATGACCTACAGACAAACATATGCTCGTTAGGGGATTTCGTAGGACAAAAGCCGCCGAGGAATGAAATGAACATAAAGTTTAACTCCATCTTTCGAAGTGGAAGGACTATTGTTGGCCTCGGCCTTGGAAAGGCAGGTGCCCCTGCTCGTTGAATATCCCGTCTAGAGGTCGTGCTTGTTCCACCCGGCTGACCGTCAGGGGTTTGGCCACATTCAAAAACCGTGGCTCCGGCTCCGCGCCTAATTGAGAAGACTATCGGCAAAGAATAATTGGGCGAGTCGGTTAATTTTTATAAAACAACTCATTCGATACGCAGAAGCGGCTATTAATCGCTGGGTTTTTTTTCTTAGCTTGTTCTTCTCGCTAATTTCTGAGTTCTCTTCGGAGGCCATAAGCAGGAATTATCGGTAATTTACATATAAGGTACAATTTACGCCTATTAATTCGACTTGTCTTTCAACTGTGTTCTCAGTTTATGCTCCCAAAAAAAAAAAAGAAAAAAAAACATTGGAGCAGTACCTGGAAACACGTGGTCAACGTGGACTTCATTTATTTTAAAATGAAAATCCGAATAACTGACGATTTGTGAAAAATTTCCAATTCAAAAATCTCTGGTAAAAATCAGATTTTCATCCTAATTCTCATTTAGCCTAGGGAGGAAATTTGTCAACCGTTAGCAGCTTGCGAAGCTTTCCATCTTGATCGCTTGATAACTGAAAAAACCCGTAATTAGTGTTTTGGGTTAAAAAATGTCATGCTTTTTGCAGGTGTTCTCGCTATTAT
>JASJUZ010000221.1:0-140545 GCA_037159825.1 Tupiocoris notatus | reverse complement strand
ATCGGCAATGCTCCCGATGCTTTGCATGTTTTAAACGCATTGTACAAATCGGCGTCGTCAATCATCATCGAACCTTTGTATGCCATGAACATCTTGAACGAATTGACGCCGAACTCCTTGCATAAAATGCCAATCTCTTCTTGGACCTGCGATTCGTCGGGTAAAACTACGGTTAGTCAATGCGCAAAGTATTTTATTCAGGAAATATTCCATTTACTAACATACCTGAGGTCCCCACCAAGTGATTGCCATGTGAAATCCATAATCAGCCACAGCTTTTCCTTCGGCTTTTGCTCGCCAGCGATCAAGAGCGACGAGGAGGCTTTCGTTTTTTTTTGGAATCACAAAATCCATGACCATTGTTGTCCCACCGGCAACTCCTGTCAATAATTGAATTCCATTTGCAATGGGTATAAAAAGGCACGCATTCATTGGATTGTTAGAACTAACACGAGTGCTGAAGGTTCCTTTACAGACGCCGCACCGCCACAAGCGATTCTCATCGATGCCAATGGTTCCATAGTTGACAATGGTTTCATAATTAGTAATGGTTCAATCGTTGCCAAAGGTTCTATAGTTAACAATGGTTGTACGGTGCCAATGGTTCCATAATTTACAACGGTTCATCGGGAACAAAGGTTCCATAATTGACTATAATGGTTCTACAACGCCAAAGGTTCCATAGGTGACAATGGTATCAGAGTTGAAAATGGTTTTTAAGATAAGTAATAGTTCCGCAGGCGCCAAAGGTTCCCCGAATGACAATGGTTCAACGGCACAAAATAATCAATAGTTGAAAGAAGTTGCTTAGTGATCAATGGTTTCACTAGCACCAATGGTTCTGTAATTGACAACCACCAGCGCCGATGGTTCCATTGTTGACAATAGTTCTATGGAGCCAAAGGTTCCATAATTGACAATGGTTCCCCTGGCGCCAATGGTTATGAAATTGTCAAAAGTTACATTTCAGCCTATGGTTCAACTGCGCAGAACACTTCATAGTTTTAGATGGCTGCATAGTTATAAATGGTTCCACTAGCGCCAATGGTTCTGTAATTGTCAAAGGTTACATTAGCGCCAATGGTTCCATAGTTGACGATAGTTCAACGGCATCAAAGGTCCCATAGGTCACAATGGTTTCGTAGTAATTAATGGTTCCACTGGTTTCAAAGGTTCCCTGATGAACAAGGGTTTCACTTGCGCCAATGACGTTGACAGTGGTTTCACCGTGCCAATGGTTCCATAATTTACAACGGTCCTACTGGTGCCAAAGGTTTCAGAATTGACAATGGTTCAACGGTGCAAAAGACTCCATAGGTAACAATGGTTTAACGGTTTTTTTTTGTAATTAATGGTTCGACAGGTGCCAACGGTTCTAGAATCGACTACGTTTCATCACCGACGATGGTTCCACGGCGCCATAGGTTCCATGGTTGACGATGGTTACATAGTAATTAATGGTTCCACCAGTGCCGATTCTTGTTTACAAGAATTTCTAAACTCTTCTTCAACTCATATCCGCTAACATTGCTATTACAATTATGCTAAACCAGATTTCATCTTTTGAACTTTACCTGCACGCGTCCCATGGTAAAAATCGTCCTTCGTAACAGTGCCCATGAATTCGAAATCGAGATGAGTGTGCGGGTCGATGCCGCCAGGAATCACGTACATTCCATGGGCGTCGATTACTTCGGCACCGTCCGGGACGCTTATGTCCTTGCAAACTTCGGCGATCTTCCCGTCGACGACGAGTACGTCCGCGGTTTTGGAGCCGTCCCAATTGACGACGGTGCCGTTGCGGATGAGAACGTGATCCTTCGGAGCCATGCTCGTAAACGGTAATCGTCTGTCGACATTTAATACCGCCCAAGAACGTGACGCAAAACGTGCGGAAAATATGTTCCGAAAAATGGTGAAAAAATTAAGGGAAGCCGGTTTTAATTGAAATTATGTGAAAAAAATCACAATCCGGTCAACTTTCGAATTCTTTGATTATTTGTAGAAAAAAATTCTCCATTTTCCGCTCCCTAGGTAAACGAGCTTTATCTATGGAGACTTGAAAAAATATACGGGGAATATTATTGAAAAATTTGATCTCACCTATTGTGTTGTAATTGAGGTGAAATAAAAACAGTGCCACCAAGTGACTGAAACCGACTGAGACTCCAGTCGAGGCCGTATAAAAGTGGGAGATAACCGGTTACGATCGACGCTCCATTTTAATTATTCCCATCGTTTTCCTCTTAGATGAGTGCATTTTTCGAGTAGCTTGCCGATAAATAATGCTAATAAGATTGGCAGTTGAACCGAAACGGGTTCCGATTTAATTAATGCTCCTGAGAGGGGAGTAAATTTTTATGTGCGCTGAAAACGGCGGCCAATGACACCGCGATTAACTCGAGCAGGCGTTCGAGGTTTGAGAGCGTTCTGACATTTTCCCATTTCAAGCGTACGGTTTATTATTCGAACGCTTTCGCCTCTTTGGGCGTCTTTTCAGTTGGTCCGGTATCGCCATTGCTTGAGTGACGTCGGCTGGAAATGGAAAATCATAGATTTCCACGAGATTCAGCGCCAATGCAATTTAATGCGCTTTTCATTAGGTTCAAATGATTTTCGAAAAATCTGCACTTTTTACAACGGGCGAAAATGTTATTGTTTCATGTAAATGTTTCAATCGCCAAAATGCAATCAATGCTGAAAATGTAAAAAAAGTTAAGTATTAAAAAAATTAAACTAAAGCTTAAAAAAATCAATATTGCCTAAGCAAAACAGCGAACGACCAACAAAATAATCAAAACATTGGAAATGAGCGACCAAATGTATTGAAAACAAACCAACAAACGAAACTAAAAACAGTAAAATTTTCAGCGCACAATAGCCACTGATAACTAAAAAATAATTAATTATCACACTCCACGGGGCAAAAAAAAAAAAAAAGCTGAGGAACAATATAAAAGAAGAGAAACAAAAAAGAACAGTATTATCAAAAAATGATACGGCGACATGACAAATTCAACACCAAAAACGTGAAAAAATCTCATTGCAATTCCAAAAAAATGGATTCGTGAAGTAAGCGTTGAAAACTGAATCGATAACCAATTAAAAAAAATCTCGAAAAATGTAGACAGTGACTACTCAAATCAATTACTATATCAAAACTGCCGGCACACCTAAAAATCAACTAATTTTATAGCCGTTAGGCGAAAAATTTAGCTTTTAATTTGAAAAATAAAAATGATTAAAATTACAATAGTTGCTGCAAAGTTTTCCAGTCTGTTTTTTGGTGGGAACGTTCACAAAAATGCTCGGAAAAATTACAATCACAAATAATGAAAAATCTTAAATCATCATTGAAGCGAAGGAACAATAAAGCACTGAACATTCATTTGTAGCTGTTTTCACTAAATATTCTGATTGAAGAATAAACGATAAATCGACCGCGAGAGCCATCGGTAAATAAAAAAAAATTATGTCTTCCACTGCATTCATTTCGTCCACCCTCGACAACTCTTATCACAATCCTTATCAACCGAATCATGTTTTGATTCGAATTTGAACTTTGAAGTCCTTGCTATTGATAGTTTGTTTAGTTAAGTCCTGACTTTTCCTGTCTAACTATGATCTTAATCCTTGTTTAAAGTAGGTATTTGCTCTCGGAAAAGTCTCTCTGATTTCGACGATCAGCTTTAGTTTACAGTATTGTCGTAAAGTTTATTTAAATTTTCTCATCATTCGGATCGTAGCTGTATAAATATGAGCGACGACGGCGAAAATGATGATGTTCTCCTAGATACGGCTTTTGGTATCGATAAGAACGATGTGGGCGATTACAAATCGGAAGACGTGCCCGTCAATGGTCACCAGTATCTTCATAAAGTCATGTAAGTTTCACCGGTGTATAGTGGATTTCCACGATTTTCCAAATGGGGGAAGATGTTATAAATTTTGTGAAACCACAAGTCGTTTCCAAGAACCAAAGAAATTAAACATTTTGATTTTTTTCTTCTCTATTTTCATTGATCATTTTGAAAGATGACGATTGGAACAATTTCGCTTTCAAGAGTTCTTTATGGAGAAGAAGATATAGTTAGAGATGGGAGACAGATCAATAATCGAGTGAAAATGAGTCGTGATTATTTCGTTTTTGCTATTGGAATCGATTTTTTCCTGATGATCTCATGATAATCGCTCGTGTGTACAATTTCTATGAAAACAGGAATAATCAGACCTGGAAAGAACGGAATATTGTTCCCTTTCATCTCTCATGAATTTTCGTATTGCAGGAAAGAGGCGGAAAAATTGCCCGTCGTCGCTGTGGCAGACGTAAATAGGAAATTGTTCAACGCGAAACAAACGTATTACGTGCCAGAGGTATCGTCTTTATTCACTTCGCTCCTATTCGCATTCTAGGCGTGAACTAATTTCAATTTCTTCGGCAGGAAAAACGCTACGACGTTTCTCAGGCGTTTCTCCCTTCGCAATCGTGGCAAGAAGAGCAAATGGAAGATTTTGAAAATCTCCGCCATCGCGTGGAAAAGATGCGGTCCAGGCTTCCGGAGATTAAGTCTTGCGAGGTGAATCTAATGTAGTCAATCGAATTCATGAAAATGCGCTGTTTTGAAGGGTATTCAATATTTTTCTATTTGGCTGTGTATAACCTAAGTGTACAGCTGTCCCTCGATAATCCGACACTTTTTAATCCGACGTACTCGGTAGTCCGACGCACTGCCGGTACATATTGTATATTTTACTTAAATTTCTTTCCGTATTTCTTTTAAAAACTTACATGTACTGTCATTTTGTATCCTGGTATTAATAAATTACATGTACCTTTACTGTTTCTTCCTTTTTTTTAACTTCATTGTGTTAAAACGCATTAAGAATAAAACATCGTTGATAATACATATGACATTTTTGGTAATCCGACATTTTCAGTAATCCGACACTCTCTCGGTCCCTTAACTGTCGGATTATCGAGGGACAGCTGTATTGTTAAATGTTGACTGGCAATACCTTACTCTCTGTAGGTCACCAATGATTTTTTCCAGGTCCTAGATGTTAACGATAAGGACGAAGATTGGTACAAATTCGTCTGGGAATCCGAACAGAAAGAGCCTATTCTTCAGTTGATGCTCGCTTTTTCACAGGTTCTATAATTTTAGCATTCGCCATTTTGAGATTTAGTTTTCCCGCCGATTTGAAAAAAGACTGATCAATTTTCTTTTTTTTGTGTGTTTGTTTCATAGCAATGATACGACTATGTTGATTATTTCAGGTCGCGTTAGACAGATTGTTGAACCTGTTTGTTACTTGGATTGAAGAAGAACTGGTGAAATTCGATGGGAGAGCCTGCCTTTGGGTCTACTCAATCCTAGCCTGCCTCGATATTCCGCTCAGTCCATCCACATTCTCCGCCATTAGATCGCTTGCTCAAATGGCTACCAAACAGCGGGCACTTATTGTAAGATGAAAATTCACTTGGCACTCTTGAAAAACTGTGTTGTCATCCTGTACAAAAAAGAAGTTATTATCTTTTAAAAAAATTATTTACTTTTTTTGGGGGGAAAATCCAGCTGAAGAAAGTAAATTTTGTTTTCTCCATTGTAACAAGATTAAAAGAAACTAATTATTCCCTTTTTGGCTACTAAAATGAACGTTTCCTCATTGACAATAGCGTGGTCTTTCAAAATGTTTGAATTTTTCAAACTTCAATTGGTTTTTTGTGCTGCGACCTTGTACAGTCATTCAGACATCAAAAACCAGATCTTTCTGAGCAGCCGTACGACCAGAGCTGGCAGCACTGATACTTGATGTATTTTTTATTGAATTGAGTAATTTTTACAATTGAAATGAGTAATCCTTTGCTAACATTTCACTCCAAATTGGACTCATTTTTGATTCGCAGATCCAAACCGGTGAAAATATCTGCGATCGAGACGTGTCACATTTGAACCTGATCGTTTGCATCGTTGGAAGATATTTTCGCCAATCGGATCTCGCCGATCAGTACTGAAAATACTGGTTTGAAATGTACTACTATGAATTTATCTATAAGACTGTGAAAGAATAAATAGGCGACACGTTTTTTTACTAGCCGAGCTATTTTGCTGTGTAATTGGCAGCGGTTTGATGTCTAATGTCCATCCTTACTATTTTTTCCGTTGTTCCTATCTCACCTATAGCACAATGAGTTTCACTGGTCAGTTGCACTGCTTGAGAGAGTACTTGAGCACTTTAACTGGTGGCCTCTTCAATGGCACAGCTTTTTTATGCTGTAATGTGTTTTTTGGACTGCTTGAAAGCAGAGATGGGCAGCCATGAATAAGATTAAGATGTTTATCCACGGGGATATTTTTCTGTGAATAACATTAAAATCTTAATCACACCTATGATTAATTTTAAAACCGTAATTGTTACTGCAAATAAGAATAACACCTTAGTCACCGAGTATGATTATGAATAAACGTATATCACCAGAATTCTATGGTTAAAATTTTTAATCACAAAAATTCTGTGATTGAAACTTTTAGTTAGGTACCGGAATTTCGTGAATAAAACTTTTAATCACTGGCATTTTTTAATTAAAAGTCATTCAAATGTAGAATTAATAACCAGTAAAATTGAGTGTTTGTGATGTCCTGCTAATGAGGTAATTAATCGTAGATTTTCTGTGATTAACCACAGGAAAATAAAGAGTGAACTTTTAATAAAGAAATTCCTGTAACTATGAGTTTTAATCACAGAATTTTAGTGATTAAAATTATATTCTTGTTCAAACTCTGCAATTAAAGTGTTATTCTTATTTAGAGCTGCGAATTAAATTTTATACTTAATCATAGGTGTGTATAAGATTTAAATCTTATTCTTAATCACTTAATTTAAATCTTAATATTATTCATGACTATGATTATGAACATCTCTGCTTGTAAGCATCCATTTGCCCTTTTGGAGGGATGTAATACTACTCTTTAGAAATTTCTGTTCGTGGGGAAACGAAACAGAGGACTCATTCTCTAATTATTTTTAGTCCAGCGTTTTGGCCTATCTTTAGAGCCGTCAGGTCCATGTCTTACACTATGACAGACATAGTTACCGAATTATCATACGATTACAATATTGCTCGTCGCATACCTAGTACATAAAAAATCGCAAGTAAGTACAGTTTCAAAAATTGAAATTCCGTACAAAATCGAAAGAAGTGAACTTTTTCTATACACGCGAAAAACTCGCAGTGCTACCAACTGCACGTCGCGAAGGCAACCCTGCGACGTGACCCTTTTCGTTTTCGCTTCGGAAAATGGCGAACGGACTCTCCACAGTTGCGGTGCTTTACTGAAAAAAAATCCACCATAACTTATCGTCCTCGTCGTCCTCTTTTAGTTTCACGGCCGTACATCTTTGTAACGCGCTTCAGCTGTTGCCGCCCGAGCGGAAACCGTCGAATTTCGTCCGCAAAGGCTGAATTACCGAATTGCGTGCGTTTCGGTTACCGGTCGAGGGCGTGTATCTCGTGTTTGCCTTCGGCCCGAAAGATTTTTCGGTGTCTGCCGGCAAAACAACAAACTCCCCACCGATTCCGAGTGGACATTTCAATTCTATTGCCGTTCGTCCCGCACCGAGTTGTCGACTCGAGGCGAGTATTTTTATATATTTATTCTATTCTAGAATTGTGCACGATTGTGACGGGCCGCCGAGGTCGAATCGGTCGTCCTTGCCTCGTTGTTAGCAGTCTCCATTTCACATGCGAGGTTAATTTATCGACCGAGTGCAATAGTAATTATTAGTTCACTTATGAATCGCGACGAGCTTTATATTTTTGAGCTGGATGATTTCGATGTGAAATAAATGCACTTTGCGGGCGAGTCGTTGCACCGACGTTGCATTTCCGGCTCTTGGGTGTGGTAACACTTCGAATCACGGCTTCCATCATTTTGCGGCCTAGTTAGATCGAAATTTTTCGCCAATTTCGACGCTCCGAGCGAATTGAGTATTTATTCATTCAAGTCGAGTGAATCTGTTTATTTTTAATGTGGCTAAGTACGTGTCGTTTTCCGTATTTATGGGAAAGTGAAAAAAATAATCCTAGTTTCTCAAATGCTATGATTGCTTCAAAGTTTCTTTAGTAATTCTCCATGGCAATCAATTGCTAAAGTTCTGGTGAGTTTTCCAGTTTTGTGAAAAAATGCTGAGTGTACTAAATTTCAATTTGAAAGTCGATTACATTGCCCATTTAATAAGAAATGAGATTTCTGATTGATCTAGGCACAAAGGTACTAATCAACTTCGATTGAATTTTTGGTTTACTGTTCAATGATAAAAAATTGTGATTTCAAAAAAAAAAATGTCAAACGCCTAATCAAAATTTGATGTTTTTTGTTTCAAGGCATGCAGAGTCGATTGTCAAACAAAAAATGCTGCAAATATTTGTGGTTGATTTATTATTCCTCTGCTTTAATTATGATTCAAGGAGACCATCCATTTGTAATTAATATTTCGAACATTTGTGAACGTTTCCACCAAAAAACAGAGACACATTTGGGGAAACTCCGTTGGAACTATAGTAATTTTAATGTTTTTTATTTTATTTTATTTTATTTTATTTTTTAGTTTTCAAATTGAAAGCAAAATGATTCTCCAAACAAAACAGCTGAAGAGTGTTTAACGACCATTCAAACGAGTATAGAACGATTCTTATAGCTCCGAAAATTCTCGAGTTATACCCTTTCACATAACCCGAATTTCATGAAAATCTCGCAAATACTGCACTCAAGTGAATTTTTCTACCTACAAACATATTGGCTACTGAAGGCAAACTCCTTGGAAACCATTGTAATTCAAAATATTTTCATTTTCCAAATTACTTGATTTAAAGTAAAATTAATTGCCTAACGATACTGCTTAAAAGTGTTTGACGAGCTTTTCAACAAGTTATACCGTCTTGCCAAATATCTCTGAAATTTCACATAATAACTGCGATAGCTCAAGAACCATTAAATCTATCGACTTCGTTTTGGTCACTTTCGATTCAGCGACAAGAAATCTATTTAAATTGATATAAAACACATCTATGTTTCTAAAACCTTAGAAAATGCGTTTCCTCCCTTGAAATCCCCCAAAAATACCTTCAGAACTGAGTTAGTGGTTCGGCTAAAGAATTGAGCCATTGTCGGACCAAGAATGATATTTGGTGAACATTTCAAGAGTTAACCTATATTATAGTTTCGTAAGAAATGTGTTAACGGCGGACGGGCAAAATTTCTTTTATTGGATATTAGGACTCTACATGCCTTGAAACATGAAATATTAAATTTCGATGGGGTAGAATTTTTCGTGAGCAATTACAAACGGTTAATTATTTAATAATAAACCAAAACTGCTTGCGCCTCTTGTACAGGTATTGTACTCCTTGTGCTGCTTTCGAACCTCCCTCTAAGCTAACCTGTTGGTTTTAAAATGATATGGTATTGGTAATTTGATGTACATTGTTGTCTTAACGGAATTAATTAAACTCCAAATTTGAGAATTGGGTTCTGTTGTCGCTTACCGTATTTGTTGGCAGTCCAAATGTTGTGAGTTTCCTCTTATGGTGGATTTCTCCATGACGGACTAATGTCCTTGTCACCACTGATTGGACAATGGCATTGGCTCAGAGTCCTCAACTCAGTTACAGCTTCGTTTTCTCACCCCTTCTGCAACTTGTGAAAATTATTGACGTGAGGAGATAAACTTGGCGACTCGTTCTCCACTTTTTTTTTATTTGCTGAGATCTTACGCTCTTTCGGACATTTTGAGGACTACATATAGGTTCATCAGGTGAACAAGTATAGGTCTATGGTTCATAGGAACCTGATGAAACTATGTGGTCCTGAAGATCTTGGCAAATGAGAGAAACAATGGAGAGTCACATGTTTATCTCCCCTCACCACAACAATTACGTGGAAAATGCGACAAACAGAAGAAGAACTTATGACAATTGTCTTGTAATCGCCGATTCCCGATGTCTAATTTTCATTCGTTCTCTCTGTTTCAGGAGTCGGCTGATCGCCCAGGTCACCGATCCCCATTTCATACCTTGTAACCTTTGTTGAGCTAAGATGTTCCCATTTTAATCAAACTAATAATCGCAAGTGCCTAGATATAAATCTTTTGTCTTTCTAATTTTCCTATAATTAAGTTTTGCAAACTTCGTTTTTTGCGCTTCCCTTTGTTCCCTTTATCATTCGATTTTTTTCTACCTTCGTAATGTTTTGAGTATCGAGGGAGACAATTCATCTGCACTTGAGTAGAAAAAGTTAAATTATTCACACTACAAGCACGCTAAGAATCATAAAATCCTAATTATTCGCGATCGACAACTGTAGCCAGTAACTTGTCCAAGATGGGCATCCAGGATCTCCAAGCTTATTTGGAAAGCGGAGATGTTGAAGGTTCTTGCGTTGGTGTTGACCTCGTCCGGATCGCCAAATCTCAGTCCAGAGCTAATCAGGTCGTCCAACCGCACCTGAAGTCGAAAAAAGGAGCCGTTCCCAACGCGCAGACGCCTTCTTTCAGTTTGGTCATTGATGCTGAATGCTGTCTCGACCGTCTCTATGGTGGCTATTTCTCAGGTACCATATTTCTATGTTGTCTGTTGTTTTTAAATTAGCTCAACTGAAGAGATGGATTCGGTACTGAATTGTCTCTCTTAGCGTGTTGCAACTAAGAGGCTCTGGTAATTGCATCAGTTTTGAAATTCTCAATGTCGAGGTTCTCTTTAACATTTTTCAACTTCTTCCCTTCTTCCTAATCTAAAGTGCGAAAAATTTGCCTCATTATCTCTGAACTTTTGTCAAGCTCAGGAACTCTGAATCTGCTGCTGAAAGAATCTCATTTCACCTGAATTTTTAGCCGCTGGACAGTTTCTCATTCCGAACTTATTGCAGATTGGGTTTGCGGCGGACAATGGAACCGCGTCACTACATTTTTGGGCCAATTCATTTCATCGCTCAAAATGTCCAACATTGAGTTGGCCGTTTTTTTCAACGGCTGCACCGAACCTCAAAGGACGGACGAATGGATTGCCGAACAGTTGAGAAGACGCGCGAAAATTAGCCAGGTAACCAACTAAGCGTTGTCAGTTTGATAAGGTGTTGATTGGTTTTTATTGTTGTATGAGGCTTATATTTTTTGGAATAGTTTTCTATCGTTTGGGATCCGTTACCAATCAATACCTGAATGATCTGGAGTATGAATAATTTCCTTCTAACCTCCTCAGAACCTGTTGCCACTTGTAAATATGGCATTTTTTAGCTTTTATCTTTAAATTGTATAATTTTTTTTTTTGATTTTTTAAATGTATTATTTTCTGTTATTTTATTTTTTATTATTTTTTAATTCGATTATTTATTTTTAATAATTTTTTCAATTTATTTTACTTTAGATGTTTTACATATTGTTTCTTTTATCTATTTTTCTTCTCTCAAATTGTCTATAATTTTTCTTTTTGACAGGTGTTGCGTCACTTGGTAAACAAGGGAACACCGCCGCCGAAAGTTTGGTGGACGCCTCCGAGCTGCCTCAAGCCAACATTAAGACTGGTCCTTCGCAACCTAAGCGTCCCCGTTTTTGTTACCATGGACGACCATAAACAAGAGGTAACTGTCGTGTTGCTGGTGGATATTCTGAGTTACTCTTCGCCTCCCGGTTATACCGTTACCGTTTCTATAATGTATCTTTCAGGTGATCGCCTATTGTCGTGAAAACGGCTGTCACGCATTGGTGGCAGATGACGGCGAATACATCGCTTTCAATCCTCCGCGGTACTTCTCAGCCCGCCATCTCAAGCTCACTTATAAGGTAAGCCATTCAAAAGCGAAAAATTGAATCGCTGTTTTCTCGATTCTAATATATACAGTCCGACAACTATTTTCCCGTTTTTTTTTTTTTCCAAATTGACGCATTAGAACTTTTTGTTCATTTTTTTCTGGTTTCCTCTGTCTTCATTCGAGCAGGGCACTTTGGAGTCGAAAGAGTACATAATCAGCGAGCTGACAAAATCGCTCCAATTGTCGGTGGACCAGCTGTGCATCCTGGCTGCCCTCCTCGGCAATTTCCTCCTCCCCGAGACTGCTCTTTCAGATCTGCACAAAAAATTGAATCTCGAACCTCCCGTCAAATCTAAGGTAAATCATATGAGTTCATAAGCCATAATTTCTGTTCCGTACAACTCTGTCGAATTTCCAAAAAAGTAGACGGTCTTGACTTCATTGAAATGGAGCAAATGATTTTATTAAATTGCATTATTAGTAGCATTTGATTCTTCTTGAGGTATCTTGAGTTAGCCAATCTGCACGGCGTTTTATCCCACGCGCACCATGTTTCACTCTTTTCTCCCAATAATAACAGAGTGAAAATCTTCCAGGACGGGACTTCCATTGAGAGCAATCCGACTGAAGCTGTGAAAGCGGTGGCCGCATTGGTCCGAAGCCTTCAAAACAAAGAGCTTGACGATTTGGGCGCTGAAATTTTCGGCGTCATCGGCGGCGACCGTGCTGCCAAATTTAAACAGGCTGTCCAATATTACAAGGACGGAACCAAGAGTGGTTTCCTCCGTTTCCGGCCTTACTCGCACAGTATGAATTTTTATTTTATCTCCCAAAATATTAATTTTATCTTACAAAATCTAATTCTAATGAATCACTGACAAAATCAATTTTTATAATCAATCTAGTAGCAATAATGAAAGATCTAAAAAACAAATAAATAAAATCTATCATTAAGCATTAATATCTAACAAAAGTACAATTAAGATTGCCTCCTATCTAGACTAACAGATCTACGTTCGATTTATTTACCACCTTGGCGAATTATGATTAGAATCGATCTGTTAAAACTCAAAAGTTAAAATGACTTGTATTTTTCTCTAGAGAAAAACCGTAAGAATAAGAACACCGAGAACGTTGAATCGCAAACGCCGACGACAACCGAGCCGAATTTGGACACGTCTGGTTTTGCTTCTGAAACCAACAGCGATGGAGTGAGTATTATTGTTCAACTCTATACGTGAACTAACTTGCTATTGCTGGTTTTCTGTGCTTTTTTTTGTTAATTTTTTTTCTGCTATGAGTGATTATAATATTAATCTTCTTCCAATTCTAATGAATTAATCCTAATTTTATTTTCCAGTTGTCAAACCTGATGAGTACGAAAGAAGTAATGGCTTGCTTGAACGTTGCTGGACAAGATTCCGACCCTGCAACCCCCGAGTCGAACGACGCTCAGAGTTAGTATTGGCGAATCTTTTTTTTCTTCTTATTGTTAATCAATTGCCTTGTTCCTTAATATTATTGAGCTTGCTTCAAAATTAGCTCAATGTCTCATGTTGACTTTTAATTGGCAACTAGTTAGAAATTTATGATGCATTTTGGTTCCGTAATAGATAATGAAAAGGTTGACGAAAAGACGGCAAACGGCTCGCTGCTAAGTACAGGCGCTTCAAGTAGTTCATCAGGAGCTACATCGCCTTCTCGAGCGCCCTCGCAGAGCAACACGACCACCACAGAATCAACGCAGCCGTCTCCTCCTCAGCCTAAGCAGAAAGTTAGTAGAATAATAGTTGATATTCATCCCGTGGTCGCACGTTATTCTTGCAGTGTTGAGGGGAGAATAAACGAAGCGCTTATCCGAATTTTTTTACTTCACCCCAAAATGGTAGTATATTGCCCTGAGAATGCCCAAAGGGGCCATGCCACATTAAAAATCCGGAGAATCAGTTGATATGTGGGATTCAGTGTACTGCGTAAGTTTCAATTTTACTTTCGTGTTTTCAATAGTTACTCGCAGTTTACGTTAAAATATCCTGGTTTTTGCAGAAACAAGTGCGGCTGATTGTCGAAGAGGATAAGACCACCCTTCCGAACATTGCTTCCGAAGTGATGAGGACTGTATCTGAAAGGCATACAAAAGGTCTTATGTCGCCCTTTATCTACCAAATCCTAACACAGGTGAATTTATCTTGTTCAATGATATGATTATTTCATCTGTGAATATTACCTTGAATGCTGTGAATAAAAAGATTAATCGTGGAGTGAAAAGGCGTTGAGGGGAATGAGGACGTGGTTGTTGTCTCAGCAACCATTATTATTCTGCACAGCAAATATCCATTAATCTTCTGAAATCCTGCCGGTGTGCTCGTTCAGCATATATGGACTGAGAAGGTGCAACACTGACAGAGTCCATTTCCCGAAGTTTTCAGTAGTGAGGATACAATTTTACGATTCCATTTCAGGGTGAAGTCAAACTACCTGTTGTTATGGAGGACGAATCGTTCAAAGAGCTCACCATAGGCATCCAACAATTCTACAAGCCTCTTCGCCAAATGTTGTACGCCATATTGTTCAACCTAAACCATCTTACCTACCTGGCGCGACATTCTAAGCAGAATCGCGAGAATGACCACCAAGGACACCATGGCAGCAAAGTTCCTGACATCAGGGTGAAAGAATGGGTGTGGACTAAGCAGAATCCATATGCAAGGCCTGAACTCACCAAAGCCGAACCGCTTGGATGGGGAGTACCAACTGTTCAACGGTTGTGGTTTGGGTAAGTAGCTGTCAGCACATTTCGATATTTTTTACTGACTTCAAAAGAAGGCGGTTACTCAAGTTGGCCTTTTTTCCCGGTATTTTTTGCCCACCGGTATTCAGCATCTAAGTTCAATCGGGGGGTTTTATTTTGTTTTTAAAGTAGCGATCCAAGAAAGTCCCATTTTTTTTAAAATCGAATCTATACAGTAATAACGGCTTCTGGTATGGAAAAGTGCCAAAAAAAAACGTGATTTTAGCGGAAAAAGCACTTCAAACTTTCAAAGCCTAAGTCTTGATTGAAAGGTGAAAAGGAAAATCGTGCTATCATTTGGAAAATGGTCGAGAGAAATATTTTTTACTTATATTAAGAGAAGATCATTACAAGCACTAGAATAATTGACAACGTCTCACACTTATTATCATTACAGGAAATCCTTGAAATGAGAGAAAATCTGTAAAATAAGTGAGGTTGTTCTTGTTATTTTTCGGTGTTTCTCTTATTTAAATACTTTTAGTAGATTCTTTTTCAAATTTTTTCCCCTGATATATGAACTGGTTAAAGATAGTGAATTATATCACTTAATGTGAATTATAATTATATTTTCAATATTTTGATCATAGCCGTTGATTATTTTCGCTTCTTGCAGGACGACTGTTGACGACAAGCGGCGCCGCTTGCGCACGTACTTGACTGTAATGCGTTCGGACACGCATCTCATGCTGAATCCATCACACGTACCTCAGCATTTGCTCGTCCTAGCGACAGTACTCAGGTATATCATGTCAGGCGAGAAGAAGCTGCTCAAAAAACATGAATTGGATGCGATCATCGCTATGGCGTTCGACCCCAATTTGGCCAACTGCGATTTCAATCAGGACCTTCAAATTCAGGTGAGATTGATGCATTTTGCAAAGATTGACCACTTAGTACAATAATTATGATTGCTAAAACGCGTTTTTTCTCTTGCGCAGGTGGAATGCGTCACACCTAGAGGTGCCCAATTAGGCGCTCTGATCATGACAGGCATTGAGTACGCTCTAGTTGTCAACGACGCCTGCGGTGCTCCTATCCCCTGGCTCATGACCTGCCCTTGGCTATTCTTCGACGGAAAACTCTTGCATTCGACGCTGGCACGTGCGTCGACTGTAAAAAACCTTCTCGAGTTATGCGAACACCGCATTCCTCAAGTGATGAAAGTCGAAACGATGAGAGAGGCCATCTTGGAAGGGCTTTACGTTCACTGGGCAAAACCTGTCAATGCTCGACATATGGGACGTAAGTTCAGATTCAATATTTAACACTTCATTTAGACGAGCGACTAAATCTCCGGGAAGTCTCCATAACTCGGCTGTTATTGATTCAGCTGATCGCTAGCCTTTCTACTCAATGTTTCTTTTTTTAAGAACCGACAGCAATTATAAGAAATTAACTGCTGTCAATTATTGACCTGAATTGCTCCACTTATCGTTTATTATTCAATATTGGACCGTTGAAATCGCTCACAAAAACATTATAACCCCCTCATTTGATTTTTTACGTTTCAAGGTACGTAGAACGTTCTAAGGGATGGGGAAATGTGTATCATATTTTGTATTATGTTAGTATTTATTTTGAGTAAGGAGTAAATGTGAGCCCTTCACTCTCTGAAGATATATTGGATATTGCCGATTTATGGAAGTTTTCCTTACCTGTTTTTGCAGAGGAAGAAGTTCACCAGGTTATGCCGGCAGGTATGAACTCGCGCAGCGGAGTCTTTCGAGGAGGTCCCGTTTCTTCATCAATGAGGGGCCGAGGTAAGGCTCGAATATCTTTACTTATCTATTTAATGAAGCAAAACCCTGCGTAAAAATATCAACTTCACAAAACTTCAGTGTCCTTTGTGCCGATTGCATGCTTCCAGGTAGCAGAACTTTACTTTTTCTTTTAATTGAGTCTTCTAATTATGATTTGCCGCCTGCAGATTTTCTATTGTAGCTCCTTTTTTCTGCTTCTGCATGAACTTCATTTTCCTTTGTCCTGCATGGCTGTATCATTAGCATCGAAACAGACCGGAGTCGAGAAGTATTTGAACTATGTGAACGGATACGGATGCGATTGCGTGCATGATATTGGTGAAGGCTTCCGCTATGTCAATACGCTGTCGTATTATCCCTTCGCACCAAGAATTTGTGAGTTGATGTATCTATTTCTGATTATAGTGATTTGCCGATACTCAATCGTAGCTACTTGTAGTTGAGGGAATACAGTGCTTGAAAAGGTACTACTCGCTTCATGCAATTGCTAATATCGACCTCAGCCGCAAATAGCTACACTTGGAAAAGCAACAATGCATAGCATACATAGAGTTGATTTAATATCTGCTTAACTTTCAAGAGCAAAAAAAAAACTCAAATTTAAAAGTTGAATTTATTTCAACTTTAATTCAAAATTAAAAAGTTGATTTTTTTTCAACTCAAATCGGCGCATTCAAGCAAAAAGTTAATTGAAGGATATTGGATTCCAAGTCGAATATAATATTCTAGAAATCAATCAATTATACAGGTGAAATATGTGGACTAAGATAGTCGTTCTCGTTTTTAAGAGCCAAAACTAGTAGTTGCGCCAACTTTTGATAAATAGGGATTTTCTTCAGGTACGGTTGACAGAATTTTATTTTGAATTTGTAGCAATTTTTGGAATTGGTGATAAATGCTTGAAAACGTTTATTTGAGGTTTATATAATAGACACTTCCGGGAAATAAGGTTTCCGACCCCTGCTGTAGAATATAATATCGCCGTTAGCGTTCATGGTTGTTGGTTGAGTAGAAAACGAACCAGATCTTGGCATTGTACGGCCCAGATATTCCGCTATTCAGGCGTCTTAATATAGCGGTTATAATGGGCGAATTTATTGCTACGAGCGTTGTTCATAAAGAAAGAGTACCTACTTGAATTTACCATAATTAGCAAAAAAAGTATCAGCATGAAAATATAATATTAAAATAATACAGGGTATTGCATGATACTTTCCACGTAATCACCTTCTCGATCGATGCATGTTTGTGACCTTGAAAAGAGCTGTCTAATCTCGCCTACATAGAAACTTCCGCCATCTTCTTGGTCCAGTTGTTTGAACCTACTATCAGTTGGAAAAAATGTTTCCTTAGAAGAGAAATTCACAGACGTGAACAAATGAGAATCAGAAGGCGCTAATTCAAGGGAGTGTGGGAGGTGGTCCAAACGGTCCCAACCGAAAGAGTCCAAAATATCTTTTGTGATCCTGTCATGCAAAAGGCCCTTTGTTAGCGTCTCCGCTCGTTCTGAATTGTCCTCCTGAGTTTTTCAAGGTTGCACAGTGCCGCGCATTAATCGTTTCCCCCATGTGGCAAAAATTCAACAAAAATAATGCCTTCCCTGGGTCACAAATTACCAAAACCGTAATTTTTTTGCCAAAATTCGGGTTTTGACTTTTTTCGCCTGCGGGAGGTGTCGCGCTACTGTTGGGATTGTCTTTTCGTCTCAGGAGTGTGCCGCCCAAATTTCATCTCCTGTCATGATGAAGTCCAGCTTTAATTTCCAGTTAAAATCTTTCCAGAATAGCCTTGGTGCTGGCGATCCACTTCAATTTGTGCTCTTCGAGAAGCTGCTTTGGCACACCGTGCGCAGAATTTTTGAAATCCCAATGTTTCATTGATTGTTTCGTACAGCAGGGTTCTTGAGAGCTGAGGAATCATTCTGGAATGATGCAAAAAATTGATTATGGAATGATTCATCCAGAGTCAGTCTGCGATCCCTATGGATAGTTTCTTCAATTTTTTGCACCAGCTCGCCTGTCAAAATTGACCTTCTTCAACTCCTTTGATCATCATGACATTTGGTCCTTAAATCCACTGCTCCACGTGTGAACATTAGCTCTGTTCATAACACCTTTTCAGAAAGCATTTTTCCTTCTATAACAAGGAAACGAATTTTTCCTTCTATAACAAGGGAAATATTGTTCACAGAAACGCTCACCAACACACAAGCCAGGTGGTAAACCTCATTTACTTCAGATCCCTCCCCACAACACAGTGCTACCATCTTAAAATTCCCGCCCCAAGAAAACACCAGTGCTCTTACTTTCTGAACAACCCTTGTATGTCAGGCATTTCTTGTTCTCACGTTTGTGTTTTTGATTTTTTTCATCTCCCTCAAATATCGGAAGGTAGCTATTTTTATTCTGAAACCTACTTGATGGTGAGATATCATAATAATCCCCTTGAACTTCAATGCTCCCCTTGAAGTGCAATTGCGTCCAATTCATACTTATATTCTTTCTTAGGCATGACGACCGGTGGTCGTTTGGAGATCGCAGGTGTCGTCGTCGGCAACTGGGGCCCTAACTGTCGGCTCCACCCCAACTTCATGATGCCACCTCCGCAGGTAAATCCTTTGTGAACATTAAATCTGTTAATAATGACATATTTGCATTAATCAGGGCTTAATTTTGGTTGGCAAAGATTTAACCTGCACTCTTTCAGTATGAGGAGATGAGACTAGTTCATGTATTCATGTTCAGTTTGGACTCCCATGCAAATATCCTGCAGTAGTAACCAGGAGTGACCTGGGCTATTCCCTAAATAAACCCCACTCGCCCACACCCCGCACCTCACTTACTGACAATTTTTTCTTTTTTCATCAACGCAGAGACAGCATTTATTTAGGGAATATCTAACCGTTCCATGTTACTACTAGATAGGGGTTCCACCCTGCAGAATATTTGCATGGGAGACAAACAAAAAGAAAAAAATTTAAATCTGTATAATCTAAAGCTGTATAATTTTTTTTCCTTAAAGTAACTCCAAATTTTAAATGGCTAAGAGTGTTATTGGAGGCATTTTGCTGAACCTTGTGTGAACGTTTGAAAAAATATATATATTTATAAGCTGGAATAGATTGAGTGCTCAAAGGATGTCTTTTCCTGCAGACAACTTTTATGGATTGGATTTTCTCTCATAACGTCCAAAGAAGAAAAATCTCTTGAGTGTCTAATTGCATGAAAAATGCTCATAATTTAGTTAGCATAAAACATCCCAAAAAAATAAACAATACTTTTAAACTATGCATTATGGACTGGATTACCCAAAAATTACTTGAAGAAGAACCAATGTCAATTTCCAATATCGAACCTTCAATTTTAATATAATATAATCGATCAATCACTCCGATATAATATTGTTATCGATATTAGGTCACCAATACCAATATTGATATTTTCTTTTAATATCCCATCCTGAGAATAAAACATCCCCGATGTAAGCAGTGTTGATAGAAACAGGCTCCTCTAGGACGCGACGGACTGGAATTGATGATGACTTGACGGGTTTGCGCATCAAATAAATTCACGTTGATGATTTGGAAGGCTCGATATTTTGAGGAGAAAGCTGAGGAACCCAAATAGCGTGATGACTGGGCCTGAGTAGTTATTTATATAGACCCGCAGAACATTCCTGACTTGCTTGGCTAAATCCTGCTCTACCTGGTCCTAGATTAAGAAGTCTAGATCCGCCAATAATCGTGTTCTAGGGCAGTCCGGCGCGGACTATTTAATCTCTCGACTAAATTTAGCCAAAGAACACAAAATAATACTTATGTGCTTCTCGGGCTGCGAATTCAAGAGCTCATAAATTAAAATCCCTCTTTCTTTCAGGTGACGTCCGTTGGTGGCATTGGAGGCTATAACGGAACTGGAGGCTCGCGACCAAACAAAGGCAACCCTTTCGGCAACAGTTTTCCGGTTTCCAGAGCTGGTAAAAACCGAGCTACGGCCGGCAAAACGGTAATTGCTTACTGTTGGATTTTTAAACGTCTAAAACTTCCTTGAAGCGATTTTAACTAACGAGTTTTCAATTTGCAGAGCCAAGCAAAGAAAAAATTGGGCCCCGGATCTAACAAGAAAGAAGGCGGCGGCAAGAAACACCCTCGCGTTCGCGGAATGACAGCAGTCTCTCCGTTTTCTGGGTAATTATTATCGTTATTATGGAGAAGATAGTTGCCCTTTTTTAAATTGAAAATTTTTCTCCTTAAAATTTCTCAGCCTAGCGTCATTTTTATTTTTCTCCCGATAAATTCTTGAGGTGGGGCAATATACAAATCGAGTAAAAGGTTGTTCGTATTTCATTTGATATCTTTTTGCAGGAAAAACGTAGCTGCTTCTGAACTGCTCGCAGAGGAAGCAGCACACGAAGAGAAGAAAATGATCCTGACGAACAGCGATAAGAAACACAAAGAAAAGTAAGTTCTTGTCCATTTAGTCAACGTCTGAAGTTTCTTGGGCAAATTCCGATAGCAAATTATTTTTCAAGGAACGCCCCGGCCGCTGAAAAGGGACTAATGGTCAACGGTGGAGGTCACGATGAGGAACAAGCCAGCTCTGGAAATGTCTCGCCTCCTTCCAAGGCTGACAGCAACGACGTTGATCTAGCGAGTAAGTAATTATTCATTTCTTGTTTTTTGAAAACTTAAACGTATGAGTTTTGGTTAGTTTGTAAAATCATAATATGTCTCTAATGGTCACCACAATACGCCATCCACAGGCGGTAACTATAAGAAACGTATGGCTTGACAAAGTGATCAAATCTTCTACGCATTTTCAATTTTGTTTTTTATTTCTATTAATTTTGTTTTTTAATCTAGTTTTGCAATTCAGTTTTTCGTAATTTTTAATTTGTTGATAAGTTATTATTTTCATAGTACTTAGTTGCAGAGGAATGAATAATATTTTGATGTAATTAGGTACCGTAGTTGTTTTTTTTTTAATTTTATACTAAGGTATACAATTATCTTTCTGTACATGACATTCTAGTCGTCACTGTTTACCAGCTTTTATGAAAGAAAGCAAGCATAAGCAAAACCTAACCTCTACTCGTTTTTTGGGCGTCTGAACGACCTTTGGAGACGTAGGAAGCAAAAACACTCGCCAAATTATTGTGTCAAACAAGCCGACCCTTGGAGCAAGTGTTGATATTAACAACAGTTTGTTTTATACTCGATTGTCATAATTATCATACATCACCAATACTTGCCGGACTTGTCTTAAGTAGCGAAATAATTTTCCAACTTCAGTTCACCAAACGATTCATTGCAGATCTGATGGCCACCGCCAAAATCAACGGCGACTGCACTGCCGATGTTTCCGAATAAAATCACACACCGAATCTGCGCATGAGCTGTGTCGATCTCATCTCGAACTGTACAGGCACAGTTGCGCTCACTGCTACCAACCAAATACGATTTCTCTAAGAGTATCGGACTCGACGAGTGCCAAGATTTCATTTATTTCTTCAGAAATTTTTTTTTCACTTTTCGTTTGGTTTATTTTTTATTTTTTATAACGTGAAGTGCTCAACGGAAGAGGACATTCATGTGTTTGTGATTGACCGAGTCACCGGGAAATCGCTGTTGTGAACTGGTGACCCGTTTCACTATACTCGCGAACTAATCATACTTAGCTTGTAAGTAATTTCTTTTTGTATGTGTCGACGGAAGAAGTTCTTGGAAAGAACGAAGAAGAGTCGCCAGCGACGGACTGACGTTCGAGCATTTGCACAGAATAATGCTGGCAGTGGAAAGGAACAAATTCTATTGAAAAAGACTGAAAAAAAAAAAAAAAAAAAAAAACGGTTTTAGCCGTTTTTATTTTGACTACGCGTAGTCTGTAAGGAACGTTAACCAAAATACCAATGTCGAAGAAACAATGTGAACATGAAAACTTCCATTTGACGGGAAACTATGTGCTTTTAATCCCAATTGGTGATATTTCGCGCTCTGTTCCGATTTATCGATCGACCAAGCTATCGACATTTCAGCGACGAGCCGGTGAGATCACAGTTTGAGAATATATATTTTTATATGCGGTTTTCCTCTTTTTTTTCTCTAAAAAAAAAAATTGTTTTTTTTTTTTTCTATTAAAAGAGAGTCGAAATAAAATTGAAGTTTTCTATCTTCGAAGCGAACAACTTTGTTATAAAGATAAGAAACTGTTTTTTTGATGTGTTTCGTATTGTAATATACGAGAAAATGAGGTGGTCTCTGTTAAAGTTTGCATTTCACACAATTGGCAAAATAACCGACGTTATCGACCCTTGTGATAAGAAGTGCGTTGGACATTTTGAGAAAAAAAAATCTTCAGCTTTTCGTTGTTTTTTAATCTTGTCGAACAATGTTACGCGATTTTTCCCCCCTCGAACCGAAAATTGTTCGGCGAAGCAAAACGATTCATGTACAGTCGCGTAAGCCATTGTCGAATTAGAGTTATAATCTGAAAGCACGTCGATTCCATTTTTGAAAATACCTCAATTTCCAGAGGAGTTTCGAATATTTGAGCGAATTTCGGACCTCGAATTCCGAGCAATTTGTTCTCTAAAGTTTCCCAGAGCGGTGTAATTTTCACCGAATAATTGAATACCAGAAGCCCCGAATGATTCGAAAGCTTCGATTTCAAGATGAATAGCTGATCAGTTCAACATACTTCTCTATTACAATTAAAAACGAAAAACAATTCTGAGAAAATGATGTAAACACTAAACGAATGTTAATGCTTCTCTCTATTGAGGTATTTACAATTTGAAAAAAAAAAAAATTCTTCATTATTCGATTGCCCTGTTTATCGACGTGTTTTTCTCCGCAGTTGGAAAAATATTCTAGTGACGGAAAACTTTGGAACTACCGATGTAAAAATCGAAGAATTCTCCCGACAGCTCAACGTCGCGATTCTTTCGAATCCGAACGTTTAGCTTGACAGCTGTTAACTACAAATTGCGATCACCCGACTCCCCTTTTCCCTGTTCAGGGATTTTGTCGGGTTTTTGAACAAAAGCAAAAGACAAACAAAAATAATGGAATATAATATTTGTGTAAATTAAGGGAAGTTTTACCGGGGAAAGAGTTGTTAATTAAAGTTAACTCTATATTTTTTTCCATTTGTAATTTTGTATTGTTTATTTCTAAGATTTACGCCTAGTGTATGAAACAAATTTTGTTCGGGGGAAAAAAAGAACGTCATTATTGGCGAACGCGCTAAAGGCGCCGATGTATCACAATTGCGAGGAACCTGGGCCCCTATGAAAGTATTCACTTTCGTAAGAATCGTTTTGATTTTTATCTATAACGAAGAAAACAAAAAGAATTCACCGACGATAAATGCGAACGCATCAGTTTCACCACAGTTGGTTTTCTCGCTGTCATTCTCAAATGATGAAATTTAGATATTGATTGTGGACGAAAGCAGATGCTGCTCCACATCCTGAGATGATAATTTTCTCTAGACTATCCGATAAATAGATCTTCTGTCACCGCGCGATGTATCGCGACTTTAACTCGTGAATCCACGATTTTCATAAGGGGAAAATTTTTTTTCTTTAATTTGTCTTCAAGGAAACGAGCCCGTAGTAGATAATGGTAATAATTAGTGTTATATTAGGATGTAAAAACGATTGCGAAACAAAGAATACAAGTTAGAGTTAAAAAAAATTAAAAAAAAAAAACTTGAAAAAAAAACTGCGAAAAAATTAAAGAATCAGTTTGTTAACGCTTGTAGCTTATAACGTGTGTATTTGAATTTCAAATGAATTTTTCCCCCCACTGCAGAAAAATAACGGAAAATGTTCGATGATTTACACGGCCGAAAATGCTGAAAGTAGAAAATTAATCCGTTTGCACTCGATATGCTTATTTATGTGTCAACATGTCTTATCTATAATAGGCACTGTAAACGCCCTCTACTGTTAATTGTATTCAATGCTTTTTTATCGCGATAAGACGACTCCATTTAGAACAACAAAAAAAAAAAAAAAAAATTAAATATATAATAAAGAAAAAAAATGTAAAAAAAAAATTCTACTATTTTACGAACAGCTTTTGTTTCTCGCGAGAGGAGAATTTTGAGAGGAAAATGAACAATCGCCTGTTCAATTATTTCATCGCGACGATTTTTCAACGAATAGCGTAATTTTGTAGGGTTAACTTTTTTCTTTGTTGTGTTTCAATTGCGCCGAAAATAATGTTTCACCGTTGGACATGTCCCCAATATCGGCGATGATCGTCTTAATTTTTTTTTTTTGTTCGGTTTTACAGTGGAAATATTGTAAATTGCACGGTTCCCCATGAATCGTGTCCAGTACGCAAAGTTAAATGGGTGCCCAGGTTTCGGCAACTCTTTCCCGAACTTCCCGAATTCTCTGGAATAACATTAATCACTTATATATGTTTAAACGAGGGAAGAAAATTGGATAAAACTTTTTGAATGTATTTCTGTTCTTGACGGTTTGATTTTTACCGCATGCGGCCGGTGTCTTCTAGCGGCGGGGATAGTAAGCTTAATTTTGGTTCATCCCGTTCTCTGTTTGGTGCACCTCTTGTAGAATACTGTAATCTCAACAAAACCTAATGAAATTTTCGAGTAATCGTATCTCTATCAGCCCTTCGAAGCAGGTTTAGGGTAATTTTTTCGCAACCCCTCTTAAAAAATGAAAAAAATAATTTCCACATTTTTCCCGCTCTTGGTTTTTAATCGCTGGTCTTAATTCCTTGCATTCTCCTGGCATCGGTGGTTTTCTCTCGTATACTGTTTCCTGGACGAATAAAGCTCTCAATAAGAGAATTTTCACCACGCTCGACTTTTTTTGATTTCAAACTAAATCAATCGAGCAAAAGTTCTAGCCGAAATAAGACTCCAACTTTCCAAAAAAATTTAACTAGCAATATATCCGTGTCCTAACAGGGCTTCAGTTCTCCCCAGCACCTTGAAATACTTCTCTGCTACCAACAGTACAAATTCGGTTTCTCACCTCAAAATCACCTCTTACTTTTAACTTTCTATCATTCTAATCGCAATCCCCCGTCGCTAGTGAAGATCAGCCTGCGTCCCATGCGGGAGCTTCTTTTTTCTAATATGTTTCCCCTTTGAAATGTTAAGATTATATGTCTTCTGACGCTAAGAATAAAATGCCCCTCCCTTTTATAGTTACTGCGAAGAAACAATGGGGAAGATAATATTTTATAATTGTTCATAGTTTGGCGGAAAATAGTCGCTCCAATATATTGCAGAAAGCCATGTTGCGAGAAATGTCGAAGGTGTCACATGATCGCTGTATTTTCTCCCTGTTACAGCTTAATCGAATTCGTTTCGTCGAATCATTTTCCAATCGAAAGAATTTGCGTTTCACAAATCGTAATACGTCGTCGTCTAATTGGTCCAAGTAATAGAAAAAAAGTGTAAATTTTGAACAATTGAAAGATTAAAAAAATGAGCGTTCAAAACGAAATTGGAAAAAAATCGCGGTCAAAGAAAGAATACATTGTCGAAGGAAAAAATAGTCGTGAAATATAAAGAAAATTAATTCGTGAAAAATTCAAATCAATTAAACATGAAGGTAGCTGCTTTTCTAACAATTAAAAAATTATTTTTTCATTAAATTAATAGTAATTATTAATACATCTTTCATTGAACTGATTAATTAACTTTCACTGAATTAATTATTAAATTTAAATTCTTTAATGTTTAATTAATTAGCTTGTCATTAATTGAATTGAATAGTTTTTTATTAAATCTATTAATTATTTTTTCATTAAATTAATTAACTCATTTTTCAATTGACAAAATTTCTTCACTGTTTCCAATCACTTGAAATGGGGACAATTCTGAAGAACTTGGACGAATTCAAGTGAGAAAAATTCGAAGAATTATATTACAGACCATTAAGTTTCCAATTGAAAAATAAACCCAATAAAATTGGAGTAATTCAAACCGCGAGTTACAGCTATTGACTTTTTTCTCTTTCAGCTTCAAGAAATCGTCAATTCTTGGCGATCATCGACGTTTTACGATAACCGTTTGACGAAACGAATTTCATACCACCCCATTGTTCTTATCCTGAAAATATGTTTTTGTTTTTAGGCTATTATGGAAAAAAGAAGAAAATTTGTAGGAAATTAAATGCTGTACGGTTGTTAGGTACAGAGTTCCAACAGGGAAAACGCCGAAACTATTGTTGCTTTTCATAAGACGTTTGCCCCATCATGAAATGAAAAAGATTTTCACAGCTAATTCTCTGCTGGTTCTCTGATCCCTTATTATTTATATTCACAAATACATAGCCACTATGCATTATAGTTATTAGAATACAAAATACATTTTAAAATATATATACGGAGATAATCTATGCAATTTTCAAGAAAAAAAATTTCCCTCACTAGGTACAAAAAATAATTCTCTCTCCTTCTATTCGGATCAGTTTCCGTTCCCGTCGTTCAGCGACGGAATGAGCGTTTTGTTTTTCTTTAAAAAAATTTCAAGCGATGGAAAAAGAAAATGTTCAAGAGGGTTCAGACGCACGAGGTTATTGTAATAATCGGCAAGTGGAAAATCAGTTGGTTTTTGTTTCGAAATTCATTCTACGTACCAAATATATTATATCCGTTTCCACATTGTGTCATTTTTTAATCTCCTTCACAATTAAAATTAATTTCTCCCGACATTTCCCAGTTTTAGAAAAACAGAAACCGTCCACATTGTTGCACGTTTCCGTTTCGGGGCCCCTAACTCGAAAACCGGGCAAATGGCTGTTATCAAAATGCCTTAGTAGCACAGGACCGTTGGTAATTGTGCCTCTAACGTTTGGCAAAGATGATTTCAACGCTAAAGCTTTTGTGGCTGCTTTTTGGTTAGAGATCGGTTGCCCATCAAGGTGATCGGTTGGCCCAGCGAATTTTGAAATTAGGCGGGACAACCGTTGGCAGAGCAAAGGACCCCAATCAATGCTGAGAGCAGTGTTGCCAGTCCCAACCAGTGGTTTGGGGGAACCCTCGACAAGAAAAAGGGGAAAGTGGGTATTTTTTCAAACAAAAGGAGCTTTGGGGATTTTTAGCTCAAGGATTATTGAGAGTGCAAAATCGAAATAATAAAAGCTTATGAAAATAATGACACCAGTTTCCCATACTTTATAACTTGGCTAAAAAGAAAAACGGCAAACGATTTGGTGACGGGATAAATAAATAGATTCATGTTTATAAAAATTTTACTAAAACGCACACTCGTCCAACAAGGTCATAACAATACAACATTGGTTTTAAAACTAGGTGATTATTTACACTGGTCTTGCGATTGGTAAATTCCAATTAGTACGATTCGGAAGGCAGAGATCTACAATTGTACTAGTCGTGCAATCGAACGACTTATCTTTGAGCTGGAGATACACGTAATATTGAGGGGGAAAATTATTTTTGATACATTGTGAAAGAAAGTAATTTCAAAATTGAACTGGCCAGTATTTACACCGAACGTCGATCTTGGCGGCAATAGTTATTTTCAATGTCAACGAGGGAAATAGCTCATCAAGGTCACTTCTAAGGCAGTTATTGATGAGAAAGCATGATTACATACATAGTAAAAATCAAGAGCCTGATATTTTCCACTAGAGGTACTTCGATAACAAGACACTGATTGATTGTATTCTATAGCTGTTTGAAAAAAAACACAAGGTTTTTGTCAGAGGTTATAGAGAGCTGTCGGCTAATTTATCGATAGGTAAATGCCTGAAGGGGCGAAAGCGCTCGGACAGTAAAAAAAATGAGTCGCCAAAGTACCATGAAACACAATAAATATTCAATAACAACTATTCAGACCGAAAGCTAAAATAGTCAATTAATTTCATTCCGAGTCGCACAGCTTGAACAATTTAGTCCAGCCAATAAGTGCTTTCAAAAGGAAGATTCTCACTATACTGAAAAGGTGTTCGATTCCATGAAAAAATTTTGGCAACTGTTATACACGTTTTTTGAAGCGCTAAATCTGTATAGAGTGAATTTTCAGTTTCATCCAAACAAAATAAATAAAATGAAATTTCAAAACAACATGTGATCATAGTTTTATGGAAACAAGCTAAGGGAAACTAATCTTTGAAAGGCCGCCATTTTTTGCATTTATCACTAGCAGTTTTCACTTTGCCCTTTCAACTTTTGGTCGTTATAATTGACCAACTGAATTTCTTTCAGTTCTTTTCGGCGCTTTTTCGAACTGCGATTTTTTTTCACCAGGATAGAAAACAATGACATTGTCACGAATTCCACTGATTTTAAACGAGTTATATTGCTATATCGATTTCGGCAATTCAACACTTTCAACGGCGTCCTTTCCGAGTGGAAAACTCAAAGTATTCCCTTGCCGCATCTTGGATCTAATGTTGAAAATGCTCACATATTCCTCGCTTTTTCGGCTGGACTATTTACATGCCCCTTTCGACCCAAGAGCGATGAGCGATCCTAGCTACCTTCTCATCACCAATCCTAGTCGAACGCAGGACTAAAATAACGCTTAAAATAATGAAAAGAATCGATGCTCGCTCTCATATTTGAAATACCTAACCTAAAACATTATAGTGTTTCCTTTTAAGGCACAACTTGATGTTAAAAATACTTGTAAGGACGAGCTAAAACAAGAATGGCGAAAAAAAATCGTTGGCCCGGAAAACTAACCCCAACGCGCGGTTATTTATTCAGTCTCAACTTCAAAACATCGAGTCGCATTGTCCCGGATGGCATTTCAATCCGCATTTCCTGCAGCTCTTCTTGCAGCAATGTGGTGTGAGGCCGGGTAACTGATATCAAATCATAAAATGAAATTAAAATCGACAGATTCCTTAGAATATTACAAATTTTTCACAAGGTTGATTTTTCCAAAGGGAAAACCCTGCAAATGATAATACAGTGGTTTATTATTCCTTTGCTTCAATAATAATGTAAGATAGGCCATCAATCTGCGTAATAACTTGTCCAAACATTTGTGAACGTTCCCACCGAAAAACAAATTGGTAGTTACCAATCAACTATTGTAATTTTAACCGTTTTTATTATTCTTAATTTCCAAATTAAAAGCTGATTTTTTTTAACCTAACTGTACACCTGAAGAGTGTTTGACGACCATTCAAACGAGTATAGAACGTTTTTAATAGCTCCCAGAATTATTGAGTTATGCCTAATTACTGAAAATCTCCCAAGTTCAATACAAAAGCTGCGATAATTCGAGAACCGATAAAGCTATCGACCCCACGATGGTCTCATTCGATTCAGCGTCGAAAAATCTAAAGAAATTAATATAAAATACACCTTTTTCTGAAAAACGTTGGAAAATACGGATTTTATCCCCCTCAAAACCTTCAAAAATACCCTTAAAATTGAGTTAGCGATTTGGCTCAGGAATTGAGCCAGTGTCAGACCATGATTGATTTTTGATTAAAATTTCAAGAATTTCGCTTTTATAGTTTCGGCAGAAAAGTGTTGACGGCGGACGGACAGAATTTTCTTATTGGTGTTCCGATTCTACATGAAAACTAAAATATTAAATTTTGTGGGGGTTAGAATTATTATTATTATTATTATTTTTTTTTGTGCGATTACAACGGTTTATAATTGAAAAATCAACCAAAATAAAGGCGACAATCGATCTTATAAAGAAGAAATTCATTGGACGATGGTTTGAAAATCTATTCGTCATTTCCGCAACACGGATAGACAAAATCAAAATTGAATTTACTTACCCTCGGAGGGTTCGAAGTTTGGCCGCACATGCAGTAGTACGCGTAGGTAAGTGAAGCCTTTATGTTTACCTTACATAGTGGACATGGAAAATACGGCCCTGAAGAAAAAAAAACGGAAGGAAATCTTAGGCAGCGAATATTTGAATTTTATCCATTAATATTCTCTCGTTTTTCGTATATCTAGACGGAAATATTTCTAGTTCCGCTCAACACTCACCGAACATTGTACGGGAGTATTGTTGAACGCATTTGCTGTGGAAGATATTCCTGCAAGAGGGGCAAGAGAAAACTTGCTGCTCCGCATTGAGGAAAGAAAGGCAAATAATGCACTCGGCAGTGCCGCTGTTGAGGGCGTCTGTTAGTTCGTCTTTGTGCGAATTTCCTAGCAAAAACAAAGACATTCAATGAGGACGATCGTTTCAATAGCGCACCCTAATAATTGAAATGGTTTTAATTTAATTTAAAAATATATTAGCAATTCATTACCATTTGATTTTCTTCTACGGCGATTGCTGCAACAGAAAAATAATGCTCAGATTAATACATCAGCGCTTACGAAGCTAATATTCAAATATTAAGCCTAGTTCACACTTGTAGACCGTGTGACCACTATTTTCTTTAGGCAGTGTGTATTAGGCTTTAGTCCCTGAGTAGACAAGGCGTTAACTATAATAAATGCGTCTAAATACGCCTTTTGGCATATTATCAATAATAAATCATGAGGAAAACCTGGTGACTCATTCTACAATTAGTAAAGGGGTTGTGAGGGGGAGAAAAACCAGGCGACTTATTCTCCAGATCTTTAATGGCTGGTCGAGCACTTTCGCCCATTTGGACATCTTCAGGGCGACGTGGAACCATGAGGTCCACAGCCTGTGGCCAGCCATCAAAGATCTGGAGAATAAGTCGCCTGGTTTTTCTCCCCCTCACAACCCCTCTACTATAAAAAATGCGACGACAACCAAATGAACATTCTCCTATTGTTTAATGCCGGGCCGAGTACTTTCCCCCGTTGAGGCATCATCAGGGCGAGAGTACTCGGCCGGACATTAAACAATTAGAGAACGAGTCGCCTGGTTTCTCTCCCCCTCACAATCCACGAACATCAAAGCGACTTCAAGAAAGAGAATAATAAATTGGTTCCGATCAGAAACAAGTAACCAATGGTACGTTCGATACCGAAATCTAAAATAAACTAAATTGTTTATGACGTAATGAGGGATTAGACAGTTTTTGCACTTCTACGGGGTGACAGGGAAGTCTCTAACTTAGTGCCAGTGCTAAGGCAAGCACAAAGATGCTAACATGTCCACTATGACAATGAATTTTAGACACCGACTGTTAAGTGACAGTAAAATGTTAAACATAAAATTTATGTTCGCTTGGTTGTCGTCGCATCTATTGTCGTAGAGGGGTTGTGAGGGGGCTGTGGACCTCATGGTTCCACGTCGCCCTGAGGATGCCCGAATGGGCGAAAGTGCTCGGCCAGCCATTAAAAACCTGGAGAATAAGTCGCCTAGTTTTTCTCCCCCTCACAACCCCTCTACGATAAAATTTATGGGGAGGCTAGACTTTTTTTGGGCGATTACTATGGTTTATTAAATAATAAACCAAAAATTCTGTCCGTCCGCCGTCGACACTTTTCCGGCCAAACTATAATAGCTATATTCTTGAAATTTTCACCAAAAATCATCTCGGTCTCACAACGGCCCGATTCTCGAACCACATTGCTAGCTCAATTGTAAGGGTATTTTTGGGGGGGTTTGAGGGGGAGAAAATTCGTATTTTCGAATAAAGGTGTGTTAAGTATAATTTCTATAGATTTATGGACGCTGAATCGAATGAGACCATCGATAGCTTTATTTTTTCTCGATTTATCGCAGCTTTTGCGTCAAATTTGGGAGATTTTCAGAAATTTGGTTCAACTCGAGAGTTCTGCCTGAGAACGCTGCTTTTGCACAGGCAAGGTCACCTTTCTGTATGCACCTACCTATATTGTTGCGGCTGCTCCTGCTGGCTCGAATAATAAGCGTAAAAACCATAAATAAACGCCGCTGTGACGACTCCGAAAGTCACAATATTAGCCCACATTTGGGTTATTTCAATACAGCTGAGCTAACCGAACACAGCGATTTCATTAAGTACGATTTTGACCGAGAAATAACCGCAGCACGGTTAATTGGTAAAATGGCAAAATAACCGAAAAAGAAAAAAATCAAAACCTTCAACGGAAAAATAGGAAAATTTACGCAGCACAAATTCGAGGTACGATCAAACTAACAGTGCATTACAATCGCTCTGAGTTCTCCCCAGAGGGAAAGGCTCGCTGATCTTAGTTCATCTATTTTCCGCTAGGGCGGTAACTGTCCCTATTCAGACAGGGATTCCTATAAGCAGGGACAAAATTTGTCTATTATTTAATAATAGATCCCACCATTTTTCGCCTCCTATTATCCCACTATTCACTTTCGGGTTATTTTATAGTCTTAAATATTTTCAAAATATGAGAGCATAGGTAAAACGCTGAAAATGATTGTTCTATGGTTTATTATTCCCTCGCTTCAATAATGATGAAGAATGAAGCTAAGGACTAATAGACCGTTGTACGATCATTTGTATAATTTTCATTAATTATTCATTCCAATATTCTTCAGTGCGACGCTAGTAGAGGAGTAGAAAATACTGAGCGCACCTAGCGGCCATTAATGGAGTGACTGTCAAGAAACACCCCGGAGGACTCGATTGATACTCTTGTACTCTATATAAACATTTTTTGCACCCCGTATTTCCTGTGATGTACAGGTTTTTCTATGTGAAGTACAGGTTTTTCTATGTGAAATTGTGAAGTACATCTCTGTAATGCTCAGAAGGGATGGCGATTCAGGCAGTGTTGCCAGGTCTCCAATTTTTTAGGAAAAACTCCTCCAAACCGAAGACAAAATAATTTTGTAATTATTATTACTCTTACACCCTTCCTCTGAATCCCCCTCTCGTTCTCATTATTTGCTTCCGTTTTCCCATTTTTTTTTTGTCTTGTAAAATAACGAAAAATATCAAATTAAGAAATGAGTGATTTTTTATCGTTGCTGATAGGATGAGCAATAATTTTAATGTATGCTATTTGAGCAATTTTCTCCATAGTCGAATGTTCTTATAATGTCAAAAATGTCAACTGATCAGGACAAGGGTCAAAGAAAAGCCAGGTACATACAGCTACCTCTGTATCTGCTCGTTTTCGTTCATAGTGTTTGACTTGTAATCAAATTTTCATGTTCCTATTAGTTTTATCGGCTCCAATTCTTTATTGCCTGGCCGAGCACTTTCGCCCATTCGGGCATCTTTAGGGCAACGTGGAGCCATAGGCACATCTTTTATTAGTTTGTGTTTTTTTTTAGTTCTTTTATTAGTTTTAGTTCATGTTTTATGTCTTTTTGCGTTTTTAATATTAACGCTACTGCCGACTGATGCTGCCTGAATTAAAATTTTAATTATACAGTCGATAATGGTTCTCTGATTTTCTCACATTTTCGACAGTGGAGCTCAGCCTCAACAGCGAATAATTTTTCTGTTTCGATTCTTACAGGCTACAGGAGTAAATATTTTTCTACGTCGAAGTTTTCAAATGTTCGTTATGGCGAGCAGATGACGCTTGATTTTTTTGTCGATCGAGTTACACTTCACGCTAGCAATCATTTATCGATGGAACAGCGGAAGAGTTGTGTTTAACAGAGGAAATATCAAAATAAAACAGTTTTTTGTCTCTCCTGAGAACTTGAGAAAATAAATATAATATAATTATAAAAATAATAATATAATTATAAGATGTTGGTGTTCAAGTGGCGAATTTTGAACTTACAGACAGTTCAATTGTGCTCTAAATCGACTCCGACGGATCAATATTTTTAATTCGACAGCATGTTTTAAATCCGCTCTCTTACCCCATTTTTTTTTTTTTTTTTTTTTTTTTTTTTTTTTTTTTTTTTTTTTTTTTTTTTTTTAGCGATTTTTCACATAAGTCACACAGGGGGAAATGTAATACGATCAACGGCCGAGTAATTTATTCATAAAAAATAAGTAACGGCTACATTTCAAATAAAATAGATTCCCGTACAGAACAAGAAGCGGGCAAATATTAAAATCTACCAAAAAAAAAAATTAATTCTCGTGAACGTGGAATCTTTCAGCAGTCGCATTTCTTTCATTTTTTGACACCTTTTGAGCCGCAGCACGAGCTGCCGCCGCTTCCGGATCCGCACGAGCATCCGCTTCCGCATTTGCATCCGCTTCCGCAGTTGCATTGGCCATCTAAATAAACATATTTTCCAAGGTATTTCAGAAAAATGTGAATTTTGTATCAAATTCTATAGATTTTTGGACGCTGAATCGAATGAGACCATCGCGGGGTCGATAGCTCTATTGGTTCTCAAGTTATCGCAGCTTTTGTGTCGAATTTGGGAGATTTTCAGAAATTTGACACGAGGGTGTAACTCGAGAGTTCTTGAAGCTATAAAAAATCGTTCTATAATCATTGGAATGGTCGTCAAAGACTCTCTCCAGCTGTATACCGCTAGGTAAAAAATTTAACGTTCAAATATAAGGAAATTAAGAAAAAATAAAAATGATTAAAATTACAATAGTTGCTACGGAATTTTCCCCGATAGTTAACAATCTGTTTTTCGGTGCGAACGCTTACAAATGTTCGGAATAATTACTATCGCAAATGGATAGTCTTTTTAAATCAATATATAATCGAAGGAATAATAAACCACTGTACATAATTTGCAGCGTTTTTCAAATACTTACTGGCGCAATTGCAGTCAGGTCCGGCCATTTTCGGGGTGAGGTCGGCAGTAAAATTCTTGCAAGTGAAGTTCGCCGAGGTCGATCGCCGAGTGGCGTGATTGAGCTAGAGCGCAAGACTTCAATTGGAAGGATGCGAAGAGAAGGTGGAGAAATCCGCCGTTAGGGAGGCGGAAAGTACTGCGGCGAGCAAAAAGTTGCCGTCGACAATTTGTGATAGTTGAAATTAATCGTTCCGCTATACCGTGTTCACACTTAGGATTGTCATTCTCAAAGAGTTCATTAGCTCGTTCGCCACAATTTCTCATCTGCTACATTTTTGTGAGCCCAAAAAATGTAGCTTTTCCAGGTTTTTAAATTATTTTTGGGTTTTTCGAGACTTCATCACGATAAAATATACATTAGATCCTTAAATTTGTAAGTAATCAAGACGATAACGTTAGAAAGACCGTTAAATTGCCTATAACTGGCTCGAAATTTCAGCTTTCCAATGGTATAATAATTTTTGGGTTTATCTCGCTTATTAGAGGAGAGAATGAGTTTTTTTTTTTTTTTTTTTTTTTTTTTTTTTTTTTTAACTGGAATTTCTTCCAAAACGAAAACCAAGAGTAAAAGGCCATTTTCGTTTTTTTAATTTTTTTTTACTATAGAGATTTTCTCCTGTTGTATTGGTTATATATTTTTTATGATAGAGATTATCTACTTTGTATTGGTTCTGTTTTAAATTTCAGTTCCTGTTATTAGTTAGTATTCCTGTTATTTTTAGATTTGAGGAAAATTGATTTTGCATAAATACGAAAAATGATTCATGGCCGTTCCTTTATTCCCATTATTAACACCGATTTAATGTTAACTCGATTTTTGATTAATTGAGTAGCCATCAATATAGTTTTACGCCTTAACTCTCTGAGGTTTTCTTAATTAATTTCCTTAATGGCATTTTATTAATTTTAGTTCATTATTTTTTAAATCAATTTAATCAACTTTTTTAAATTAATTAGATTTTCTAAATAACACCTTTTATAAGAATCCTCGTTCGAAGATGATCCAACGGATATTTACTGCGATTTTCGCAGTTGAATCAACGGCTCCAATTTCACCCGATCAATTTTTAGCGCGCTCCATCGGCGAATTTCAGCTTAACTAATTTCCGCTTACAGTTATCCAAGACGATTCAAGTCAACAGAAAAGCGCTGACTGATTTACAGCTCAATAAAACCGTTTTCTTGCGTAACGGTCGGCCGATCATTTTCGATGAGTTGAGCGTTTTGTTTTGTCGGCCAACATATTCAACCTGTTGTACATTCTGTCAAAAAATGCCAACGCGTCGTTCGTGTTTCCAAAATAGGAAAAATACTTCCAAGAAAATTTTCGAAAATATAATGCCAACAATATTGGGAGCGAATATTCGCCTCACTTGAAGACTTTTTGCAATTACTCAATTTTTTCCTACCTAATTTCACCGCGGCCGCTTTGAATGTTTTTTTTCCCCCGAAAGTGAAACGCGTGACCTCGTTTGGTGTCATAGCTATTCAATAACCGACTCAATAAACAAAAACAACTATTCCAAAGCGACTTTCCCCTTATCGAGCGGAACGGATTTGGCTACACTAGAAACATCGATTGGAAAATCTTCAAAACGTAGTTTAATAACCTGTGCATTTTCGTACAGAATCGAAACAATTTTAAACTGGATAGATTTAAGTGTCCAAATCGATAATTCTCAGCTGTTTTTTACTTTTAGCTAAACCAAAACTCTATAGACGTACCTGGTGGAAATGATTGTAAGCGAATGTTCGCCAAAAATACAAACATTTGGGTCGTTTAATTCTTGCGACTTTCTATTCCCGTGTATCTTCCGTTTTTGCCAAACTAATAACAAATCTTGTACGAGTCACTACTTTACACGTTAACTTTTATTATTTTTACTAAGCGACTACAATAAATTCGTCTAATTTTAATGCTTACGTCCACAAATTATTTAAAAAATTTCTTATCTGCCAATTTCTACCATATATTAGCATTTCTCTTAATTAATTATTTCAAAGTACTCTCAAAAGGGGCTTGAGTCCGACAAGTGGGTCGTTAATTTTATCTTGTCCCTATTACAATTTTCACCTAAAATCTATCAACAAAACAAAATTTTCTGTTTTTATTTTTATTATTTTTTTTAAACGTTTACCAAATTTGATTGCAATTCTATGGAAAAATTTTTCCTAGTCTGCAGAAAAGCAGTAATTTTGATGTGGCAACACTGTTGAACATGTTGATGATTTGAAAAATCAACTTTCCTTTTCTTCACTTTGGTGAAAAAAAATTGCAAATAAAGATTAAAACGAATGTGAATTACTTGCAGGCAATACACAAACTGAATATTATATTTGCAAGTTTTAGAAACTGAATGTTTCTTGGCTTTGTTGCCAAGGTGTAATACAATAGGGAAAAGGGAATCGCAAACGAAAATGTGATGTATATGAAGACAGGTGAACAGCAATAGTATGCATTTGATAATCTCAAATCTGTAGATAAGAGCGATGGGCCTCATCTTGGGATCGAATATCATAGAGAATGGAGAAATTCTCTTTCAGACCTTACCCTACCTTGACCATGTTGAGAGAAAAAAATATGCTCGGACCACCTATCGAATAAAAGTTCTTCACTTTTCATCTATGCAACTGAAAATATATTTTAACGAGTCAAGAAAAGAGAAAACACAATTCAAAGAGTAAATCATCCTGCTGACATTGAGACTCTTCTCAAACTATGTCAGGCATTTGACATAAAAAGATCTGCGAAAGGCTAACTATAACGAAGAATAGAGAAAAAACTGAAAAGAATAGAGCTCTTCGTTTCAGTATCATTCGGAAGCGTCTTCATCCGTAGAAACAAAGATCCGTTAGCTAGTTGTGGATTTGCAGAGCGAAGAGCGAGCCTTCAGGAACCGTAGATATAATTTAATAACTAGTCGTTTTACCTTAGATTTTTGATTTTTCGCCAACTACTTTATTCTAAAGAATCGATATTGATTAACATTAAAATATATCCATATTGGCTGATATTAAAATATTTCGAGCAGTTCGAAGGAATAATGAAAGCGAAGTAAAGTTCTATTATTTATTGGAATTCAATTGGAAAACAAATTGGCATGAGGAGTGAAGAGGTAATAACATCAAACAAGTTTCAATCTATATCGTCATTGTGTAACAGAAATATGGAATGGAATTCTACCAGGTTAATGCAGAAGGGACATGATAAAGAGAACGTGCTCTGGTTTTAACCGCAATTTCGGGAAAACAGTTCGACAGATTCTAATTGCCCTCAGTTTGAACAGAATTTTGACACAGCACCCGGAAAGATAAAGAGAATTACTTTGAGACGCATCAAGTCGACTATTAACGATTTTTTTTCCAGTTTTATCCACAAGCTGGGCAATATTATCACTTCACGTGGGCACAATAATTTGAAAACGATCCCTCAGATATGAAAAGAAGTTGTCATTGGTCTACTATTGGTTATTGGTTTACGAATGGTTCCAAATGTTGCAAAAGTACTTAGAAAATTCGAATATTTAGTGCCAATTTATCGATCTCAATTTCGATAAATTGTTTCGACTCAATATTCGTTAGAATAAGGAAAAATTCTCAACCAGATATATTTTAGGGGTATATAAATTAATAGTATTGAAAAGGACAAGAAATTTGGAAGACGACGTATCTTTACCTCCCAATTTCACGCAAACGCTCAAAAATGCTTGAAAAAAGTTCGAATCATTTCTTCGATATTGCCCGAAAAGCTAATTCGCCGGCGAATTTCACGATTGAAAACTATTTGGAATTGGAAAAGAGCTGATACAAATTGTTATTGTCTTGAAAAATGGAAACGGCGTCCGGTTAACTCAAGTGCTTATGCGTCACACGCCAAGACAAAAGCAACCCACAATGTTAACCAAATTCACATTATTTTTTCAGCATTCGAAACATCCAACGAGCAAAAATTGTGAGATAGCTCGAGATTCATGACACAAATAATATCAGTTTCCCAAAGCTTTCCGCCCGATCTCCGTTTTCTAATTTGACCTAATTTTATCGCGTTTCTAAATCGATTATCTCATTTTTCGAGCAGCCAACGGTCGAATTTGAAAATCCACGAAGGTTGAAATGGAAAATATGAGCAACTCAGCGTTGGAAAATGGAATTCAACGAGCCGCACGATGTAAAGCTCACGCAATAGCAAAATTACGCCATTTTCAAAATCGATGGGTTATGAAATTCTGCGCTGAATTTTCAAGCCTCGAATTTGAAAAATAAGAGGAACCACCCGCAATATATTCAGCAGATAAATCGGAAACGACATGCTTCTAAAGCTGGAAATATTGGAAAATGAGCACCGCCGGAAAATTGACTGATTACAGTGTCATCTGAAGTAAGATTTAGCACCTAATTCTGAGCACATATGAAGATTAAAGTTGGCTATTTCCAATTACAGGGCACGGAGCAGAACGAGCTCGATCTTCATGCGTTTTTTCCAAATCCAACAATATGTCCTGGATAGAGGACAATGACAAGGTAAATACAGATCACTTTTAGAACGCCCCCCCCCCCCCCAAATGAAAACAATCGATCAAAACCAGAGCCAAAGTTCTAGCTTATCAAAAAATCGACCGCATGCAAAATCAAATGACCGAAAATAGTCGGGATAACTTATCGGCGTGAGAGTTTAATGGAAACGACAGGAATAGAAAGGAGAGCGGTAATTCACCTTGGATATCGATTTGCAAAATTATTATACAAAGTTTTGTCTTCTTTGGTTGTTATGAGAACTTTATAAGGAAAAACGGGATGACGGAACGCCGAAGATGGGGAATGAAGGCATTCAGAGGGGAACAAATGAATACTAATACCAATGGAATACTTTGGCCGTCAATTTCAACTGGATCGTCAAATCGACCGATTGAATGGTTTGATTGTCAACCGTCAGCATATTCTCCGGCCAACCATTGGATTTTTTAAATTAACTTTACGAACAATTTAACCTTAGTGCGACTTCCAACTATAATCCGCCACTATAATGTTTTGATGTACTCAAATAGAAACAAAATGGCGCCTATGAATTGTGCAGTGTGAACAATACAGGCCATCAGGGCGATGTTATCATTTTTTTTTCAAGGTAAAAAAAAACGATCAAACTTAACAAAAAGAAAAAAAAGAAAGAAAGAGAGGGGAACTAAACAAGATTAAGTGGAGAATTTCGAGCGCCGGACTCTCGACCGTTTTGCACTCAATTTAGTTAAATTGCGCTCCACAAACGGTTCAATTTAGGTAAGTGACTCTGGAGTTGCGCAATAGAAAAACTGTTCATACAATGTAAACCCCCCCGGAAACAGTTTCAACTCGGCAAATGAGATCGAAACCGGAGTTTACGATATTTGTCAATTCGCTGAAAGAACTTTACCTCGGTAATCGCTTTTAATTACGTTTCCACTGAGGACGATTGAAACATCAGCTTTTCGAGTAGCGTTGTTGAAGGTCGCAATAATAAATGGCTCAGTAAAGGACAATGCGTGGCATTGGACGACTACCAAACGTTCCTGTGTCTTGGGTACATTTGGTTATTGCCGTTTGATTGAGGGGATGACCCGTTGTTTTGCTGTTGCTGTTGATGGTGATGATGAAGTATCGGCGGATGCTGGGGAGCGTGCTGTTGCTGCTGTTGAGGGGGAGGGGGTGGTGGTGCTGTCGTCATGAAAGGCATCGGCGCGGTACCAGGCGCCCCATCAGGTCCTGGAAAGTTAATTGCGGCAATCATGGGCGGCATGCCGTCACCATGCTGAACCATTCGGACCATTTGCTGATAGGGCGAAGGCAAATATCCCTGCGGCGGGTAAGGCACGGTGAACTGCGGTAAAGGCGCAGGAGCAAGGAGCGGCTGACCGGTGGCAGCAGCTACTGACATTTGAGACGGCTGAGAGGCCACTCCCATGTGAACCTGAAAAAAAATAATAAAACGGTTAGTGGACTTTCAACTGAAGAAGGGATGCGACCATCAAGTACACATTTTTCTGAAGAACGTTGGAAAATACGAATTTGCTGCCTCTGAAAACCGCCTAAAAATTACCCTATTCCGAGGTAGCGATTTGGTTGAAGGATTGAGCTGTTGTCAAGCCAACATTGATTTTTGGTGAAAATTTCAAAAATTTAGCTCTTTAGTTTCGTCGGTAAAGTGTTGACAGTGTACGGACAGAATTTTTTAAATCGGATAATCGGAAACATGCGTTGAAACGTAAAACAATTTTTTCATGGGCGATTACTATGGTTGAATAACAAACCAAAATAAGCGGAGAAAAAAAATTACCTTTGGATGGAATCGAGTTTGCTGCGTAGGAGGTTGAGGATACGGGGGCTGAGCCGTAACCACATACGCAGGCATCATCATTTGAATAGGATGACCAAGTGATGCCTGAGGCGGAGGCGGCATAGGAGCGTAGCCAGCACTTGGTGTCTGGGGAGTATGAGGCCGACTCTGACTCGGCGTACTCATTGCAGCAGGTGTAAACGGTTTCGCCGCTGGGTTGTAAACGAACTCTTTTGCGTTCGGGTTAAGCTTGGAATTTACGACAGCCTGTGTGAAAAAAAAATGTAATGAAGTGTAGAAAATTATGATAAGTGAGAGCCCGATTTTGCACAATCTGTTGGAACGGTCTATTATCTCTTTTAGGAATGGGAAGGGATCAGGGTTCCAGTTTGGATTGGCGAGCGGCTGCTATTCTTTTCATTTCTGACCGACTTTGACAATTTTTCTGAAGGCAAGAGGCCATTCCAGATTGGTGACTAGTCCCCAGAGTTAGGAGTATATTTTGTATGCAGAATACAGGTATGGAGAAAGATAGTTTGGAAGAAATCATAAGAGTTCAACTAATAAATGAGTCGCAAAATTTTAAAGACATGGGCGGTGAAGATCAATTTACTTTTCCTTCCACAAAGGAGTGCTAAATTGGCAAAATAAACTCTGTAAAATACCTGGCTTGATCGAAGCGAACATTACAGTGAGAGAGAAACAAGGTGAAGAGAGACTAAATGCGACTTACTCATAATTATGTCGGAACATTTTGCATTCCTTGTCTAAGCCAGGAGTGCAAAACCACCAGTCAGATGTCCAACAGGGAACATGCATAGACAAATTTTTACCGCCTGAATCATGTTCTTTAGGTTAAAAAAAAAATTATACCTACAAGTTATTAGTGAACTAAAAAATTATCATGATACACGTTAATTAAAAATCACTTCTCACACAAAAGAGGTAAACAGTTTAAGAATATTGTTGTGAACCTCATGGAACCTTCACGCTCATCTCAGTGTCCTGTAGCAAATTTTTATTCGCCCATATGGCCTAGCAAGGACATATTTGTACCCGAAAACAGTAGGTAGACGGAAAATTTGGTTGAACGTTGATCTTTTAAAATAATTTCTCATTTTTGCTGTCAATCAGCATACTATTATTTCTGAAGCCAAAAGAACAAAATATGGGCAGAAGAAAAAAAAAATGCCAAGCATGTTTCTCATTGTATTAAAGTTCACCTTGGGCGGTTCCTTGTTCGGCGCTGATCTCGAGTTGCCTTGAGGCTGCTGTTGCTGCTGGGATTGCTGATTGTGTAGCTCCGCTTGCTGATTTTGCTCATGGGGTACACGACTGTTCTCATCATTAGAGTCAATTTGCTGCCCGTGGGGGCTCCTTTTGGGGCCCATGGCCCCTTGAATTTCATCAGGTTCAGCCAACTTGAAGTCATGGGCAAACGACTGAAATGAATGGTCCAGGATATAAACGAATCTAAGTCGACAAATTTAAAGGTAAATGTAATTTTCAGATGTAGATCGGCATTATCAAGCCACGTAATAACATGGGAATAGAGAAAATTCTCACCTTAAGTTCGCTGGCATCCTTAAGCCGACGAGCTTGCGCTTTTTGTAGGGAATTTTGACTGGCGGCAACTGCTGCTTGATTGGATGACGGCGGTGGAGGGGCATGATCGATGACGGCATGCTGTGAAACTATCGGAGGCTTTCTGCAATATAATTAATAAAGAGCATACAAGGTAAATAAATAATAATACGAATTCAATAGGAGATTTATTTGCTACATTGAAACTCAGAAACCAACATTCAGTGTTGTCTATTAGGATTTTGAGGTCAGCCTTTCACCTGTTTGGCAAAGGTGCAAGGCTCAAATTTAGGAATCATTGTCAAACTGTAATACCTACTCTAACAGGTCAATTGGTTCGGTTTTGAGAGAAAATAACTTTTCAGCAAATAATACACAGTTCTGACCTCCTTCGAACTATGTTTCATGAGGTAATGTATCATGAAATAGAAACTATTGAATGAGTTGATGAATACAAGAAAACAGTTCCAATTCTGTTAAGAAATCAAAAAATAAGAATTCCGCTCCAGGAACGAAGGTTCCTTGCAACAGCCGTTATACTGCAATTATAATTTAGATTGTTATGAATTTTATATAGCGCCCTTTGTATTTATCACAACAGGCATTGCAGCAAGTACTAATAATATTATACTTCATGTTTTACCTGTAGCATTGATGCTGTTGTACTACAGGCGGTTGTGGCGGTACCATTTGCTGCTGCTGATCGATACAATCGACTTGAGCCGGCCCTCGCATTTCGACAACTGTCGTCGGAGCCGCAAGAATGGGCACTGTGTACGGGATGGGGCCTCCGAAATGAGGTGCACCTCGAAGATCAGTAGGTGTGGATACGTTTGCGATCGGATGATTCCCAGCATAATGCTGAGCCCCGCCGCGTTGGATGTACTGCTGCTGCTGATCGTTTGGCAAACTTGGCGACACGGAATTGGCACTTGGTACGTGATTATGAACGTATGGACTATGCTGCTGATTTGCGTTTCTATAGTCATTTTGTTGGTTATTATGATGGGCATAAGGTCCACTGGGCATGCGATGATGCGTTTCGGCAGGAACGGGAGGAGCTGGTGACGCAACAAGGGGCGGCTGGCTCGGCATGTTATAACCGGGATTGTGCGGCTTGTGTTCGTTTTGGTTTCCCGCCACCGCTACATATTGCCTTGGAGAATTTCTGTGATGATGTTGAGGCGCTGTTTGTTGTTGAGGCTGCGGTTCACTCGGTGCAGGCGCAGACGGGCTCGATAGATTTCCATTGCTTGACCTTGAACTTTCAGCGCCAACAAAATTCCGACCATGGCGGATATTGCTGTTGACTCTTTGAGGTTTCGGGGATTCGTACAATGGGCCGCCATTTGTTCTATCCCTTGCAGAGGTTTCAGTCCTTTCTCTTTCTCTATTGGCCGAGGAATGTTGTTGGTTCTCCCTTCCGCTCTGGGACGAGTGCTGCTGATTCGCAGGTTCCCTATTGGCTTGATTAAGAAGCGGACCGGCGCTTGCAGAAGCAACAGGCATCTGTTTCGTCTGACTATTTTGCACCGCCGTTTGCTGACCTGGTGGTGAAACGTTGTGCGGTTGCTGCTGATTCGATACCGGCTGATGGGGTGGACTAGATGACGATGTACGCGCCGACGCTGACGGCGACACCTTTGACTGAGTTGACATTTTACGTTTTGGCGGTGGTACATATTTATTGGACGGAGGACCACTGTCGCCGCTGCTAACACTGTTGCTACTATTGTTATTTGTTTCTTTATTACCGTTGTTACTATGATGATAATGATTCGACGGCCTAACAACGGCTGCATATTTTTCTTCCTCGTCGCCGTTTTCCAATTCAATTCGATTCTTATAATAAGCCGAACTTTCGATTTCGCTCGCGATTTTCGAAGCGCGAGCTTCTACCTCTTTGTAATTCTTTGACTCTTTTTGCAGCGGAATCGTATACCCTTCAAGGCCAGGGTCGAAATTTGAAGCTACGTCGAACCGCTGAAATCAAAGGAAAATTTCTTTCAGTATTACAAAATTCGTAATGAGGAGTAACAGAAGAAAGGAATTCAAATGGCTAGTAAGTTTTCGGTTGATTAAATTTTATCTCGAACGAATTCAAAAGCTGATTCAAGAGGGAATCGGGCGATCGAGCTATCACTTCCGCATCCGTGATGCTCCTCCAGAACCTAATTATTGGATCTTCGTTTGGTTGTCGTCGCATTTGTTGTAGTAGAGTGGGTGTGGGGGAGAAAAACCAGGCGACTTATTCTCCAGATCTTTAATGGCTGGCCGAGCACTTTCGCCCATTCGGGCATCTTCAGGGCGACGTGGAACCATGAGATCCACAGCCACATGGTTCCACGTCGCCCTGAAGATGCCCGAATGGGCGAAAGTGCTCGGCCAGCCATTAATGATCTGGAGAACAAGTCGCCTGGTTTTTCTCCCCCTCAAACCCCTCTACTAGTTATTGGATGTGTCATCTTATCACTAGCATCATTAAACAAATTATGCTTCAGTATGGTGACGTAACAGGAATCATAACAATAGGGCTTTCAAGCAGGTTTCACATGCGTTTATTCAGACGTCAATGCGTATACCTATCACTCCGTCAGGCTAAGTCCTTGCGTCCCTCTTTGGGACGTCAATCAGAATGCAGAACGCAGTGACTGAGGCCTGTGAAACCTGCTTAACACATAGATCTACCATAGTCTCATGACGCTCAGTTGAAACGAAGCTTTCGAATTCTCGAACACGGAACAGTGTACAAAACCATAACTATATTGAATACTGTGCAATCCGTAAGACATATTTTCCTATCGGAAGCGGTGAATCCGTTTTAAATCGAAATGGCACAGACAGAACTTTAAAGGAAACTACTTTAGCTTATAGGTTTCATGCGTTTACCTCTTGGTTAACTCTGAACATGTCTCTGACGTCCCAACCATTCTCGTCCGGAACACCCTCTAAATCGCAATCAGTTTCGCACGCCGAATTCGAGTCCCACGGTTCGAGCTCCTTTTCGCCCAATTGTCCGTTAAATTTGCTTATAGCGGCGTCGGTTTGGAAAGTGTCTCTCGTAGCGTAATCGAGGTCTTGATCGGTGACGGCTATTTTGACGATGCCTGCCTGTTTGAAGACCATTTTCCTCACGACGGAGTCGAGGCAGATGTGCATCGAGTTGGAAGGGTCGACTTTGTGCGCAAGTTCGACGACGACGTCGAACGAGGGCGAAAACGTTTTTAAAATCCCTTCGTAAATCGTTCCCGAAGCTGTGTGCACCTTCACCGAACTGCCAACCAACGCTACGACGGCGTTCATGAAATAGGAATTACTATAAATCCCCTCGGCCGACGTCATATTAGATTCGAGAAATTTCGATTTGGGAGAACGCGCCGGATTTTGGCGTACCTTCTTTTTCGTGCTCATATCGACCAATTACTATAACCAGTGGGAGAAAAAAAAACGACAAAACTCCGACGCGGAGAAACAATTTTTCGGATTTGAACAATTAGAATCAAAAGTCTCACTAGTTAGCACTAGTTTTCCCACTTATCTTGGCTAGAAAGCTTCGGCGATAAATATCCGACCGAGAGCACTCGTAATCGCGGATGATTATTATCTAGGACGAACCACGGTCAACTAAACTGGCTCCTTCATTCGGAACGAACTGAAGCTGGTCTAATCCTGACGTCTCGCGTATTTAAATTCGACTTCGAACCGTTGATCGTTCCAATACTGAATTTCAACACTTTACCAAGAAAAAATTGACTGAGCTCGCCTGTGTAAAAGTGAAATCTATCAACATTACCCCGACGGCCCGATTACAATCAGCTTAGACCATGGACCTAGCTGTAGAGCTCCTTGGACACACTTCAACCTTCATCGAGGGTCATTCGGGTTCGGTAACAGATGGCGCTTGAGCCTGATATGATTCCGCATAGTGAAGAGATCCAAGGAAAGAACACAATTTGAAATTTACGTTTACTAAAGCATGAAAGTTACCTGTAACTAACTCCCGCCAACCCATAGCAATAAGACCCTGTATAAGTTCTGCTGACCTAAGCAATAAGATACTATATAAGCTTGGCACCTTCAGCGCCACCCTCAGTTTTTCTGTTTGTCATCCAACGTAGCGTGTCGAGTTCGTACGTGCAGTTCAATCGTAACACTTGTAATTGGTGAATAAAGTGATCTTTTTAAAAAACCGAATTCGTCGTTCGATTACTTAACTGGCGCAGTCTCGCGAGGACGTTTTTATCAACCGCGAATTAAACCCGAACGTATTCGAAAATTCGCGGCGCAAATTCGTCCAACCAAGCTCTCATCACGACAACGACCGTTTACGTCGCAAACAGAAGCTCCTCGCAGTCGTGGCATGAATAACCTCCTGTGAGTAAATTTAATTTAGAATTTTGAATAACGACTTGCGGGTCCTATTCAACTTTCACCTATCGCTAGTTGCGAGCAACATTTTAAGAGTCGAAAGGGCCACCGGATTCCCTCCGAACTCGAACAGGAACGTTTAATAATTCTCGAAAGGACCACCGGATTTCCTCCGAGAATAGCAGATTGGCAAGGACCGCCGGATTTCCTACCAACCTGTCGACGTCTTCATTTCATACTCGAAAGGGCCGCCAGATTCCCTCCGAGCACCTTTTTCTGTATTTTATTCTCAGAAGGACCACCCGTTCCCTGAAGAAAATATCAAAAGTTGATATTATTTGTAAGAGTAAAATAATATACTCTTTTTAATCGTCGAGAGCAGAGACGACCGTGAGAGGACATCACAATCTTTGCCCGACCCATCTGCTGAGCTAAGCAGATTCCAGACGCCCGAGCTCATCGCCGGACCTCAACCTACTTCGAGCGCAGGAAACGTTCGATGCTTCACACTTCCTTTATCTTATAATTTACACTTAGCTAATGTACGTTTAAGTTTAAGACTAACTTCTCCCTTCATATAACTCTACCATTCATTCCCAATTTAATTAAGTGCGTTGTATTATTAATTCTTTTTTCAGCAAACTTTAACAATTTCTAACTCCAACCGTTAAATAACACACTTCAAAATTCCGAAATCACTAAAATCGTACGTCCATTCAAAACTAGGTAAGTTCGACCGCCCTCCAACTATCCCAGAAGAACCTATACTAGAAAACACTCCCCTCCCAATAATGGAATCCCAAAACACACTACCTGTAGATGTTACGTTAGTTCAACATCAACAGGCCCAGATCAACCAACTCCAACAGATGGTCCAGGAGATGTTGGTTAGACAGGTGGTTCATGAACCACTAGCTGGCCACACGAACAATGCCCCAACAAATGTTCCCCCCTTAAGGAGAGAACATTTAGATCTCATTCCCGTATTCTCTGGAACACCAGAAACTCTCCACGAATTCCTAGAAGTTACGCAAAAACTGAACGACCGCTTTTTCAATACCCAAGACCCCGACGATTTTCAAAACTACATGTTGATTTCCGGCATCAAAGCCAAAATCCACCCCCCAGCTGCTGACCAAGTATTCTCTTCTAACTTAACCACGTACAGTCAAATTAAAGAGACATTACTGAACTCATACTCGGACAAGAGGGACGACATAACGCTTGTCATTGAATTAGTTGGCCTACGTCAAAACGAAGGGGAATCCCCTTTCAAATTTCACGACAAAATTCAAAAATCGCTTAACCTCATTATCGCGTTTCTCCAAAACCATGGCGTAGCAGACCGGGAAATTTTAATTGCACATTATAAAAAATTGGCCCTACGTATTTTCCTGCTAAATTTAAAAGAACCGTTAGGAAGCATTTTAAGAACCCGCCAACCCATGGACTTAGGAACAGCCCTATCCTGGTTGACAAACGATTACCAGATTCTAACGAGCAACAAGAATAACAGACCACTAACAAATTCTACGCAAAAGACCTATCCTCCTACCCGTTCACAAAATCCGCAATTTTCGTACCCTAAACCAAATCCGCAACCCACTCCAAACGACTTTCCAACAAGACAGCAGACTTTCAGGCCGACACCAACACCTTACCAAAACCGAAATTTTGGACCCAATAATCCCGTAAATTTCCAAAAACCCCCGTCAAACCGTAACTTTGCCCCAAAATTTCCCCCGTCGAATGTCCAAAGACCACCGCCCCGACCCGCCAGCACACAAGCTATCCCGATGTCGTGGCGTACATCGAACCCGAATTTCAACAATTTAGAAACAGAAACGGAAAATCCAGCGTATTGCGACCCTCCTTACGAACCTGAAGGGACTCAAGAGGAAGTCCAATACGATCCGAATTCAATCCCAGATCAAGAGAACCCCACAGATCATTTTTTAGAGCAATCAAGCCTCATCCAAGAATTCCCCGATTCGAGTTAATGACCCTTGAAAAAAGGACAATTAGCGAACTACCATTCATCGAAATACCCAAATTCAATTTAAAAATTTTGATCGATACAGGTAGTACAAAAAGCTATGCTAACCCGACTACTGCCGAAAAACATTTTAACCAAAAAATTTCCAGAGAACCATTTACCGTTAAAACAGCTCATGGGACCTCCAATGGACTCTTTACCACCCAAGTACCCTGCGGAGAACTGTTCAGGCGCAGAGGGCTAAGTTTAAAATTCCATATTTTTAAATTTCATTCTAAATTTGATTTACTTCTAGGACTCGACAACCTCAAAATTTTAAAAGCAACGATAGACTTAGAAAACAACATCCTAAAAACACCCAAAGTCAACATCCCTCTATCGTATTTAGAGCCACAATCCTCCAACGACACCAATCTAATCGAACCCCGAATGATTCAGAGAATCAAACTACGTGTGGGAAACATGAAGGATGGCGAAGCTATCCTCCCACATACAAAAATTGACAAGTTAGAAATCCCGGAATGTTTGATCACAGTTAGAAACCACGAGACATTTGTAAATATCACAAACACTAGCGATAAACCCAGTCGATTAACCCAAACTTCTCCCGTTTCGGTAGAAGAAATAGGCGACTTAGAGATTGAGAAACATTTTAATAACCTGAACACTTATTTTGCCGATAACTTTGATTTTAAATTTGACATATCAAAATTAAGACTCAACCACATGAACGAAGAAGAAAAAACGGGCATTATCAACTTAGTATCAAAATACCCCGACATATTCCATCTAGAAAATAACCCTCTTTCGTTCACCAACCAAGTAAAACATAAAATCAGAACAACCGACGAAATCCCCATTTATGCAAGGAATTACCGGTTTCCTGAAATCTATAGGCAAGAAGTAGATCGGCAAGTTCAAGAAATGCTGGACCAAGGGATCGTTAAACATAGCGAGAGTCCTTGGAATGCACCCATTTGGATAGTTCCGAAAAAAGCCGATGCTAGCGGCAAACCCAAATTCAGAATCGTGATCGATTACAGAAAATTGAATGAAAAAACAATCGAAGACAGATACCCGTTACCGCAAGTTTCTGAACTACTAGATAAGTTAGGTCGCTGTCAATACTTCAGTATTATCGACTTGAAATCGGGCTTTCATCAAATAGAGATGGACCCAAGTAGTACAGAAAAGACAGCCTTCACCACTCCTAACTACCACCTCGAATTTACACGCATGCCTTTCGGACTCAAAAACTCACCAGCAACCTTTCAGAGGCTTATGGATAATATTCTAAGGGGAATAGCAAACGAGTACTGCTGCGTCTACCTAGACGATGTGATCATTTTCAGTACATCACTAGCAGAACACTTCATCCGTTTAGAAGAAGTCTTTAAGAGATTGAGACGAGCGAATCTCAAGATACAGTTGGACAAGACTGAGTTCTTGCGCAAGGAAGTCGCTTACTTGGGTCATGTGATAACCCCTGATGGAGTTAAACCCGATCCAGAAAAAATTAAAGCAATCCAAAACTTCCCGATTCCCTCAACGAATAAAGAGATTAAATCCTTCCTCGGATTATTGGGCTACTATAGGAAATTTATTCAAGATTTTGCAAAAATAACAAAACCATTTACACGATGTCTTAAAAAAGGGAATAAAATCGATCTCAAAGATCCCGAATATTTAGAATGTTTTGCAACCTGCAAAAAATTATTAACCAATGATCCCATATTGCAATATCCTGACTTTTCGAAGCCTTTCCACTTAACGACCGATGCAAGCAGTTTCGCTATTGGAGCGGTCCTAAGTCAACCCCATAACGGAAATGACCTCCCAGTAGCTTTCGCAAGTCGAACTCTTAACGACTCGGAAAGAAGAGGGTCCACTATCGAAAGGGAATTATTGGCTGTAGTCTGGGGAGTGGAGTATTTTCGACCCTATCTCTTTGGACGAAGGTTCAAAATATTCTCGGATCATAGGCCCCTTCAATGGCTATCTTCGATCAAGGAACCCAGCTCCAAATTATTCAAATGGAAAACAAAATTATCAGCCTATGACTTCGACATAGAGTACAAAAAAGGGTCCCTAAATTCGAACGCCGACGCTCTGTCTCGAGTCCAATTAGAAAACAACCCCGGTCCACTCACACACACGTTACAACTTCACGAAACATGCGAAGATCTCGAAAACCTCGCTGATGATAGCTCGACCATTGCTAACGCCGACCCAAGCGAATCCATCGACCGGCTCACGTCCCAAATCGCGCAAAACACCGTAACCTCGTCGTTAGACGCCCTATCCCTTTCTGACCAAACTGTTCACTCCAATTACCTTGGCAACACAGTAATCGAAATCCCCATTAAAGACGAACCTATCAACACTTGTGCTAACCAAATTATCCTTAGTGTAATTAAATTCCCGATCAAAAAACCGATTACCATAGAAAAACTGGCTTCCAAAACTAGGATACACCTAAACATAGTAGAAAAAACCTTCGAACAGGACTTGATAAAGTTCGTGAAAGAATATATCCGCCCTAAAATAAAGTATGGGATTTACTTCAGCAACGACGGTGACTACGAACGCTTCGTGAGGATCGTGACAACTTCGTTTACCCACTCAGAGATAAGCCTAACCAAATACAATAAAAAACTAACAGATATTAGCAACGAAAAAGAATTAAACAGAATAATTTCTAAGTACCACAATAGTGCCACTAACCATAGAGGAATAGACGAAACTTACGAGCACCTAAAGAGAGAATATTATTGGCCTAACCTGAAGAAAGAGGTACAGAAATTTATTAATAATTGCGAATTGTGCTTAAAATGTAAGTACGAGAGATCCCCCTTGAAAATAAAATATAACCTGACACCAACTGCCTCTCGCCCTTTAGAGATCTTGCATATTGATAAATTCACAATCGAAAGCTCCAAGTTCCTCACCATTATAGACGCCTTCTCCCGCTACGCTCAAGCTTATGTCCTCCGGTCCTCCTCCAGCGTCGAAATAGTTGGCGGATTACTCAAATTCTTCACACACCATGGATTACCTTCATGTATTGTGTCAGATAACGGTGCGGAATTCCAAAGCTCAACAGTCAGGGAATTATTATCCCTCCACAAAATTGACATACATTTCATATCATCTCAACACCCCGAATCAAACGGAATTATTGAACGGTTTCACTCCACACTTATTGAACACGTTAGACTTCTCAACCAACGTCCAGAATTTCACGGATCAAACACAACTGACAAAGTAGCGTATGCACTTTTAGCATACAACAATTCAATTCACTCCGCATCCAAACTTACTCCGTTCGAATTGCTATACGGTCATATAAACAACAAACAGTTGCTGGAAATCGACCTTGACCAAAAAATCATTAACGACTACCTTCATCGCCATCGTGAAAAAACCAAAGCCCTTTTTGCACAAATACACGAGCAATTCGCTAACCACAAAGATAAAATTATAAGTGACAAAAATGCTACCAGGAACGACGCCCCTGTAATCCCTACCGACGTCTTTGTCAAAAATACCCAACGTCAAAGTAAATCCAAACCAAAATACAACAAAGAAGAGATAGCCGAGATCGATCCAAACCTGAAAACCGCTCTCATTCGCCCACGCCACCATCGGACGGTGGAGAAAATTCACCTCGCTAATATAAAACCTCCTAGAAAATTTTATTCGACTCGTGTTGAAAACGCGTGGAATGAAAAGCTAGCTCAAACCGAGAATCTAGTTCATAAATTCGGTCTAAAAATAACCAGAGAAAATCTCGTCACTCTGAAACCTGGACATTGGCTGGACGACATGGTGATAAACTTCTACATGGAACTGATAGACGAGCGGAGCCGGAAATATCCGAAACTCCCTTCCACGTTTTCCTTTAACACCTTCCTATACCCCTCTCTTCTCGCAGGAGGATATGATAGGGTCAGAAACTTTACTAGGAGATCAAATATCTTCGAAAAAGACTTAGTTTTTATCCCAATCCATCAGGTTAACCATTGGAGTCTGGTAGTAGTCAAAATCAAGGGGAAGGAAATCATGTACTTAGATTCCCTATCAGAAAGCAAAACGACCAAAGAATCAGTTCACCAGTCGATCCGAATTTTAGACGACATACTCTCCTACTTGGCTTACGAATACCTTACTAAGAACGGCACCATGTTAGACTCAGAGAACTGGCAAACGACCCACTTACGTACAATCCCTCAACAGACTAACAACGATGATTGTGGGGTCTACCTCTGCCAATTTGCCAAACTATTTGCCCAGAATGACAGGCCTACCTTCGAACCGGAAGATATACCCAAAATACGTGAACAGATGTGCCTTGAAATTTTGAATGGCACCCTACAATAATGCTCATCTGTTCCAGGTTCCTATTTCCCTTGCTAACTACAGCAACGGAGACAAACTTACTTAACGTTACTTCCAACCGGGGGTTGTTACCCATCTTGTTAAAAAGAGCGAAAATTGTCGACGGATATCACACCATCGCCCACTACTACGACCTCTCTAAACTTTCCGACAAGGTACAACAACTACGGACTGATTTCGACAAAGCACTAAACTCAATTCCCAATAAAACTACGTACGGTGACCGTACTAATTTGCTTTCCGTTACGGTCAACTATACTCTAACCTTGGTGACCAATAAATTGAACGACATTCGACTCCCCAACGCTCGCAGACAGAAACGCGGCCTCGTTAATGGGTTAGGGTCATTGATAAAATTCATCACTGGGAACCTTGACGCTAGCGATGAAGCTAAATACACAGCCATTCTTGACGATTTGCGGAACAACCAAAATTCACTTCAATCTCAACTCGATGCTCAATACTCAATCAATCAGGCCTTTATGGCTAAGTTCAATCACACCTACGAGATAATCTCGCATAATAACTTGATGCTGGAACAAGAATTGCAATACCTCACAGACCTTGCAGTAGGCGAGTTATCCTACACGCGCGCTGCCAATGATCTGCTTGAGCATTACCAGATTGAATTGGGTCTCCTGCTTAATACGCTGCAAGACGTGGAAACCTCATTAACCTTTTGCGAACTAGGGAAGCTACACCCCAGCATCCTAGATTCGCGTCTTTTATTTGCGGAATTGGACCGACTGACGGAATTTTATGGACCACGATTCCTCAATTTTTCTGGTGCCGACTTGTTCGAAATTCAGTCACATATTCAAGTTCGCTGCTTCGTGGGCTCTGATGAAATTGTCTATTTCCTTGACGTGCCTATCGTCGACCAGCGAGACTTTGATTTATTTTACCTAGAATCGCTGCCCACTCGAGTCGAGTCTGACTACCTTACTATCATTCCCGCCTCTCGATTTGTTCTCAAATCAGGAAAAGATGCAATCAGTTTGACTCGACCTTGCCCATCGAGCCATTCCTACTATTTATGCCCGAGCCATCTCGCCAACGAGCCTCGCTCTAGTTGCGAAACCGATTTTCTATCAACGGGCTCGGTCCAAAATTGCGAGTACGTAAAGTTATCCATACCTGAGAACTATGTGAAACTAATATCAGCCGTAAACCAATATTTGCTGGTGTTCCCATATGGCGACACCATATTTCTGGCGTATCACTCTGGCGTGAAAGTTTTGGACCTAAGTGGCATCTTCATCATCCGCCACGGAAACGAAACAATAATTTACCGAAACCGGACATTACTTGCTCCCCATTCAAAAATAACTAACTCACCCTTACTCACTGTGGCCCCACCACAGCTGTCTATCCGACCGTACCCGACGTACGAATTTCGCCTCAAAAATCCTGACCTATCACTCGTGACACCAAGTAACCTTCAACCGATCCCTCACCTCACGATGTCCGAAATAGTAACGCCTAGCCTGTGGACTGTTATTCTCTACATTGTAATCTGTGCGTTCTTTTTGTATATCGGAATCGGTTATTGTCGTTATCGTCGCAATGTGAACATTTCGTCGGACGTGCTATGATGTTTTCGCGAATAACGAACAATTCATTACCTGTTTAACCTTTTATCTTTAGCCTATTTTACGTAGTTTTATACTGATGTTCTAAGCTTTGGCCAAATCTCTATTCAAACGGCGTGCATCAAGTCCATTATATTGATTCGGCTAGACCAAGGACCACCTTCTGTGTACCCCTACTTTTGTTTCGATATGGTAATTGTAGTAGTTGTTTTAATCGTAGTACTTGCTGTAGTAATTGTATGTAATTGATGTAGTAATTGTAGTAGTTGGTTTCACGTCGTAATGTACACTTACTGTTTACTAACACCTACTTTGGTATTGTACACATGTTGTTTACCTCCTGAACTGCCGTATCTTTATGAACTGTTGTTATATGATTGTCAATCCCCTAGTTTTAGAAAATTTCGTGTGCGTTCACCGCCCCCAAAATTTGTCTTAGGGGGGAGGAGTTACCTGTAACTAACTCCCGCCAACCCATAGCAATAAGACCCTGTATAAGTTCTGCTGACCTAAGCAATAAGATACTATATAAGCTTGGCACCTTCAGCGCCACCCTCAGTTTTCTGTTTGTCATCCAACGTAGCGTGTCGAGTTCGTACGTGCAGTTCAATCGTAACACTTGTAATTGGTGAATAAAGTGATCTTTTTAAAAAACCGAATTCGTCGTTCGATTACTTAACTTATATTTAATACAAACTGTAAATATAAAGTTGCTGTATTGAACAAACTGCAACATCAATCTTCAGAAAAACGAAACACAGACAAAAACGAGCAACAGCTGAGCGATGCGGTTTTTGGGGCAACGGTCTCTATAGATACGGTGAACCACCTACCTCACTTCCGTATTGGTTCTTTTACCTCGCCAAGTGAAGGGTGCCCAACTACGTAGGGGAGGGCCCCGACAATATTATTAAATGAAAAAATATTGTAATTGTTTAATACTTTCCTAATTTAAAGTTGTTTATTTCTCAATGCACGGATAAACGGATGGAAATACCGAAGAAAAAAGTCACCAATAATGTGCTTAAACGGAATCACTAACTAACACTAAAAATTTACTACTAATAAAAATTTCACCACATTGCACCATTTTTAATAATAATTAAAAAACTATCACTCTCCTTCACATTATTAAAAATATATCGTACATATTTTGCGTAAAAATGTTATATTATATTTAATTGCATCGACATCATCAATAACTTCGGACAATTAATATTGTCTCTCCAAAATATCAATTTATACTGTTCCTTATTATTCCTATTTCATGCAGTCTAGAGAACAACGAGGGTAAAATAATTCCGTAATGGGATATTGCAAATTACATTTGCGAAACTTTAAAGATGAAATTAATTCGGAGTTAGGCACTTAACGCGATTAGAAGTTTAATTGAATTATTTTAGAGCTGAACGTTTCCCTTCAAGAGGCTTAACGTTCTTAATTACCTTGAGTACGAAGGTGAGAATAACTCGATGAAAAGCTACCTGTAATTTATAATTACATAAATATTTTAATAATAGGTTAATTGAGTAAATCTTTGCGTTACAACAGCTTTTTAGACAATAATAGCTGAAAATAGGCTGAAAAAGCCATATGACAAATTTAACTATTTCAAATTAAAACAAAAATGTCATAAAAACGCTGCAAATGATTGTACTTACAGTGGTTTATTATTCCTTCGCTTCAATAATGATTTAAGGTGACTATCCATTTCTGATAGTAATTATTCCGACCATGTGTGAACGTTCCAACCGAAAAACAGATTGGTAACTATAAGGGAAAACTCCGTAGCGACTATTAATTGTAATTTGAATCATTTTTATTTTTCTTAATTTCCTAATTAAAAGCTAAATTGTTTGCCCTACCGTACAGCTGGAGAGAGCGTTTGACGACGATTCCAATGAGTATAGAATTAAATTCGCAAAGTTGAGTGTTGAAATAATTGATGGATTTGTCCGAACGAATAATATTGTTACATTTTCATCCTTCGCCTTCAGAAGTATGATGTAATCCCGAAGACCTCTAATCAATATTTGATAACCTTCTACAGAAATGAATATTCGAAGAAGAGATTCTTGCTAAACTGGAGTTAAGTTCATACACGACGTTACGTCAGCGTATTACCATTTCATCGGTAACTGTATTGACGTCGTTCGTTGCTGACGTCATAGCTGGATTGAAATTCTCGGTTGGGTCCATTTTCATCAGGGATATTGCGGAATGAACAGAAACGAAGTAATACGTTTTCCTTAGTTTACGTGAATATTTATATTGCATAACATTATTTTTTGACCAGGAAATTCGCTTTTCATTTGTATAAGTAAACTTTTCTTTCATAAAATTTTACTGAAAAGTGATAGCGTGATAGATGGAGACGAATGTGAACTAATAGGGTTTAATTTTTTTCTGTTCCGATAATGCTAATGGGATTTATGAATATTTTCAGGAAAACTCGGGCTTCATGCGATCTGGATTCTTAAAACAGCAATACGACTGAAAATAAAGTAGAAATAATATGAGCATAAATATTATAAAGAGTTACAAAATATTTTTAGAAATTAAAACGTAACACGATCACGAACCATTAAATCAGATTATATATGAAAAATTTCCTAAGTATTATTTCCTATTATTTAATAAATTTAGAAAATACACACTCAGAATATACAATTTTTATAACATACAAAGGAAAACCTTTCAGACAGTTAGGTACAGTTTTTTCAATTATTATAATACCAAAAATCTCCCAATAAAACAAATTGCAATCTAAATTAGGAATTTCACCAACGAATCCACCTATAAAATCCACTTACGAATCCTACGCAAACAATAATTTAAATGTCAAATATCATTGAAGTGCAGAGTGTCAAATAACTTTTGACGTCCGATACACGTGTAAGGGATACACGTGCGCTAAAAAACGAGAGAGTGAAAAAATGTTAGAGAAGAAGACCGAAAAGTGGGCGAATCTACGGTGAAGGAAAGAGAGGCGTGGCCGCTTTTCCCACCTTCGCAGCTTCCGAAGTCAGCATCCAAGTTAGTTGAATTCAGTTGAGCATCGCAGTCTATCGAGAACGGTCATCATCCCGGAACATGATACAGCCGGTTAACAGTTCGAAGACGTCATCAGGAAAGATAATTTTAAGACGATTGCCAACAGTCGATCATCAACGTTAACTGACCAGAGGGGCCACAGTGGATACTTTCGTAACTTTGGAAAATAACTCGTAAGCTGTTTCCTAGTTGCATTATGAATTACAATACCCTTTTCTAAATTTATCGAATAAATTTCTTGCAGTATCTGCGAAGAGTGAGTCTAATATAAAGGCTATGATAGTAATTGCTCGCTGAAATATCGTTTTCTTTTTTATGACTTCATCTTCTACATAGTGCGTCGAAAAAAAAAAATATTTAGAGACAATTTTCCTGGTAAAAAATGCCACCGAAAATTTCCTGACCCCATTTACTTCACCCGCATTAAAAACCGCACTCCCGCTAAGAACATTTTTGGCGCATGAAATTTGGATGATGATCGTTTACTCGGGATTTGACAATCGAAGATTGATAGCTCCGAGAGCGTCTCATCAACGTCGCAAACGCATCAATCACTTTTGTCTTTGACCCTTAACTCTTATGGATAGTCCTCGATTTCTCCACGCATGTGCAAAACTAGTTAGTAAGAAAAAATGACGGCAGAAGACGAAGAAATGCCAGCAAACTAATTGCCTATTTATAGAGAGTTTAAAACCAAGTAAAGGAAACATATTTATACAGTTTAACAAGTATTTGCAGCGAATTCCTATAGTATAATTTTACAAAACATTTTTTCTCCATTGCTGTCTATTTTTGTTCTCTCATGGACGTACAATTTAGTTATTTTCACTTGGAAATTTTACAGTTGAGTCTTATGTATTTGAGCTTAATTTTTAACCGACTTCAAAAGAAAATGGTCACTCAATTTGACAAAAGCATGTGTTTTAAAAATTTATTTTAATCTAATTCAATTTAATTATTACTATTGTTTCACTGGCATGCTATATCCTTATTGACGAATATAATACGAATTATGTTAGATTTTCAATATCAAGCGCTTAACACATTAGTTTGTTATTTACGTAGCCGAAGTGGAATACGAACGAACAGATTTCATATAGAAATAATAAAATCAGAAGTGGAATAACGTGAATAATTATTGGCGAAAAATGCTTTTCACAGAACTAAAGTATTTTTCGAATGAATTTCCACAAAATGGCACCAGAAAGGCCTGTTATGAACTGTCAACTCTTCTGATGCTCGAGACGTCTGACAAGAAGGGGCTTTTCTTGGCCTACTATGACACACTCATGTCACGATTTTAAAGTTTCAGCTAAATAGGAAAAATACTGCTTGGATAGTATTCGGCGAGGGGAGGTAATTTCCTGTAGAAATCATTAATTAATCAAATTTGAACAGTAATGTAAGTATGTGCAACGGATTTTCAAAGTTGAAACGCAAAACGACGGTGTAATACTAAAACGAGAAAAACCAATAGTTATCATCAAATTTCCAATGTTTTGACGTCAAATTTGGATTCATCGTTAAATTTCGTACAAGAATGAGTATAAATTGATATTGAACAGTATTGATATTCATTCAGGGTTGAAATACGTAAAAACGTGCAACACTAAAAATAGAAAAAACAGACAGTTGACGTCAAATTTCCGCCGTTTTGACGTCAAATTCGGATTTAGCGATCAATTTCACATAAGAGTAGCTTTCAAAAACGTTCAAAAACAGAAGTTTAATTTTTCACCTCTACCAATGCCAGCGGCCGGTGAAAAGCTCGATTTACGGAAAATAATTTTTGTGGCGCTGTTTAACATTTTTTCACGAAATTTTTTGTTATGCACGTGTGTAAGGCATTCAAATGAAGACTCCTGCATAATAAAACAATTGATTCACGTAAATTTTAACCCCGAAAAGCACGGGTAAAGTCCAATTTTTGTGCTTACAAAAACCGATTTTTTTGGACCAGAAGCAGATTTTTCCGAGGAATAAAAAAAATCACTAAAATACATCTTGGTAAGACACAACTTTCCTAAAAATTTCAGATTTTTATCTGTATTGGGAGAGGAGTAAAAATTCGTTAACTGATCGGTTGAAAAAAATCGCAGGGGAACCCTTTGGATTTTTCGACAAAATTTTTTTGCAATCGATTTGGCTCAAATTCGACATAATGATAGTTGATGATGTGTATATCAATAATATACGGTTCATTCTTTGTTTCTTTCGCACTAAATAGATGAAAAGAACGTTTAAAGTCGAAAAATGTCAAGTTTTCGTGTATAGTCTACTAATATTGTTGAATAACGCAAAAACGGGGGAAAAATGAATAGGTACATTACATGGGGAAAATGTGCACAGTTAAATTACCTATCTTTTGGTATAATCAAACGTCTGAATTGACGACATTTTGTTTGAGTTATCCACTGTGCAAGTTACAAATCTTGGAAAACTTAAAGCTGGCCAGCCTACCTCGGCTAAAACTTATTTGCGCAAGTTGAAAAACCCAATACTTTATGATACCAAGTACAATGCAATATCCACCACTTACATACCAACTTATAGAAACTAATACTATAAAAACGACTATAGAATCCATCTCTCCATACACAAATAATTTTCCGAAAATGTCATTGAGTTTTATTCATTTTTCACTGAAATATGACGATTTTTATCACTTTTTGACCGTAGCCATACGGACACTCGTACAGGCAGATACATAAGCACACCGAAACTTGTTCGGAAAGTGTTTCTGCGTCTAGTACTATGAAAATTTTTTCCGAACTCACTTCTGTACCTGATTCGATTTTTCGGACGATCGCAATACTTCCTTTTACCACGTAAACATGGAAGTAAAAACTATAAACTCAAACCGCATTTTTATAATATCTAAAGCGCCTGAGAAAGGCACCTCGTGTGAGCTCAATCTCGCCACCATTTGAATAAAAGGATTTCCTCAACCCGAAAGTTCAACTCGCCCTGTGACATGTAAATGCCGCCCGCTTTTCAAGTCAAATTCCCCTCCAAGGTCTCACGAAGTTTCGCTACATTAGGTGATTATTCTTGTGACAAAGCTCATTTTACTTCCTTCCGCAACGTCAACGACACTAAAAGCGGATGACGTCCAATCTCCGAAATGCCTCAATTATCAAACTGATGAGAACCTGTTATTTTGCAGTCACCACGTCCGTATCGTAACGTTTAATTTTCAAATAAAAATAAAAATTCGATATGAGAATGAAAAACGGTTGGAAAAAAGAGGAAAATCGCTTGATAATTCGTTTCGGAGAACATCAATATGGAATATGAATGACGGAACATTATTTTTTTATTGGGAAATTATAGTACCAAGTAATGTTTTAAATAAAATTCACAACATAAATTCAAAAATTACCTTTAAAAGAATAACCTAGACTTATAATTTAGGTGAACTAATTACTATTCAGCAAAGCAATTTGAAAATACCTCCAAAAATATCATTTTATTCTTGGTTATTAGTTAATTCACTCAACATAAATTTCAGTCAAATTTTCCAATCTTTTAGTCGATTATATAATTTTTCAGTGTTTGAAGCGAGCATAACGTTATGAATAAAAATTCTGGTCAACTCGAGAGGAGGGCGAAAATAAATTAAATAAATGAAAGGATGGATCTTTAGCAGGCTCCTTTTGAAAAAACGCCTCGTCGTTTTTATTGTGAACGAGGTCAGAGTTTTTTCTGAATCACCTGCTTCTCATGAACTCTTTCAAGTACGTATACCCGTAGTGCTGTGGTATTTGCTCAAGACGCCGAATGTCGATACACGAGCGAAAGGCGGGTTATGTATAATGGAAACTGACATTGCATCTCGGTTTGATGCGAGGCGGAAGGAAAAAATGACGTATCGCGATGCTCTCACATTTTGTTGGAGCAACGTAGGATATAAAATAGATAGCCAGTGGAACTCTATACAGCCATATTTTAGCTCAAAAGCAATAACACGAGTGCAATTTCAATATTGGCAGCTACTAGCAAGCTAGATTATATAATAAAATACCTATTATCGTCTGGGAAAATGAATTATGCGTTTTGAAAATTAATTAGATTCTTCTTTGTTTTAAACGAAAACTCAAGGAAACAGAAGTACCTATATAATAATATTCATTTAAAAAATGTTAAAAAAAGTGTAGTAAATTGAAAAATTAAAAAAAATATGTATTTAAATAAGTGTAATATCATAATATATTCCTTGTGATTTTTAGCCCATTTTCCTGATCTGTGGGAAACTTTTCGTTGCCTATTAACGATTCAAAATAATAAAAATAAAAATATTTTGCACTTTAGAGCCGCTGTTGTGTAAATATTTAATACGTTACAGGTAACTGACTTTGAAACCGCCCGAAGAGGCACATGGACTCAATCAATCGAAGTCGAAGAGTTTAGACTTGACGATTTTTTCCAAACACCTGCTCAATTTATGGGAGCGAATTTCACACTTTCCGCGCGGATTTGTTGAGACGTAAATGTCAGTCGATGAGAGTCTTGACATGTGAGGTTGAAGTCAGCCAAAATTAGCCTTCGTCGTTGACGTACTGAAGCCGAACCGTTCATCTTGACCACACCTATCACTCCTATTAGAGCTGTGAAATTTAATGAGATCATATAATAGCTTATGATAGAATGATAAAAATTAAGAGAAAAGATGATAGAAATTAATGATAAAATTGTTATATTTATCTATATTTTTATTTTTACATCCATTTTTACATAGTAAATGGGAGTATAGCGATCTTCTGAAAAAAAGGTACCGATCTGGTACTGTTGGAAGATATTTTCATAGTATTATAGTACTTTCATACTACTATAGTAGAATCACTTTCTGAACAAGTGTCTGTGTGTCCGTCTGTCCGTGTGTTGTGGTCTAAAAGTAACATCGATCGCCATATCTCTCTGAAAAATGAATGAAGCTCGATGAAATTTTCAGGAAATGTTTTCCTAGTGAATTAGGAAAATGAGCTTTTATCGAATTTTGGATAACGCCCTGTGGATTTGAGATATAAGCGTTCAAAGTTTTTTCTGTTTCGATTTTATACCGACTCAAACATTGAAGTACTGTGTGATCTATGCACACCACTGGTTTAATTAAATTAAGACTATTTTAAGTTCTAAAAGTCGATAAAATCGAGAGGGGAATGCTAATTATCGATATAATTTATATTCTGCACTTTAAAATTCAATCGATCTTCTCTTTGTCTGTATTTACTGCGAAAATAAAGCACTAGGGTGCATACGTGATATAACAGCTGTCATCAGTAAAGCTCTCATCGTTACCGTGACCTGTTTCTTCGATTTCCTCGCTATAACATCTCGTCAGTTCGTGGATTAATGAGCTGTCGTGTCGGATAGAGGAACCTGTATGGTCACGTGCACTAATTGAGAGCGGGCTCAGATTCATGAGAGTTTGAGATGTTTGCTAATAACCACCCAAGATCTCTTGAGTGGAGCCTGAAATATCTTTTGGAGTGGACTGAAACAACGGGTTGATATTTGATCGTTTTGGGAGGAAATAGGCGACTAGTTGAAGTTATTTAGCTTAGCAAAATTGGTTATCTAGCTTATGTTGGTCTTCTAGCTTTTAGCAAGTTCAATTGGCGCTCACGATAAAATATATAACCTAAAGAGGCCGTAATGGGCAATAATGGTCATAATTAAATAAGAAACCGTCGGATTACTTCTCACCTCAAAAACCAATAGTAAATAAACTAAAAATCCGCTTCTCATATTTCCTGAAATCAACGAAAAATGCAGTGTTTTTCTTTATTTTTTCTCTTCTTTAAAAAATTTCCAGATTGCTATAAATTATGTTTCAACTTATAACACCTCCCGCAGTATACGGACTTGGCCGGCGGACGACAATAGAGAGACGATCTCGATTTTAATGTCCCGCCGTTGCCGAGTGTCTTGCGCGGCAAAATGCCAAACTTGAGACTGCTATTATGTCGACAAGCCCGGACGACATAAATGTTTATTCTTTGCGCCTATTCAACGACGATCTTCGATGTGATCCCTGGGAATTTCTAATCTGAACTGGACACCTTCCTCAGTCGGTTAAATACTCGCATTAGTCTCGAATCGGGCTCCGTTTCGACCGAATCCGTCTGCCAATAGCGATGTATTGACAGAAAACACGTTTATTCAACAGTGCTCCCAGTGAAATCGTGTGCAGTGGTTGGTGAAGTGCGCGAATACAGTTTTAAAAAATTCGGAGCTTCTTAAAAAAGGGTTAAAGGTAGAAAATTGCTAGTACAAAATTATTGATTTTTTAAACGTTATTTTTTATTTTTGACTTTCTACTTAACAAAGATCCGCAAGTCGCAAAGCAATTTTTCCTTTGAAAATAAACATAACTCTGTGTGCAGAGAATCAAAAAGTTCTGTATTGAGGTTTTTTCGATTTAAATGTTTTGTTTTTGGTTATTTATATACTTTTTCTATTTTCTTTTTTTTATATAGTAAAAATTTGTCGTCAATGAAATCCACCGACTATTTTGAACGTGACTTTTTTTTTAGATTTTCACGAATTTCTCTAATAATAGTTTTTGTGTAAATTAAACTCAGTAAAAAAAGATGAGATGAGATGAGTTTTCAAAAACATAGAAAAGCTTTTACGTCTGAAAGAGAGTTAATTTCGTCGCGGATAAAAAAAGCCTGTTAAATACGAAGAACTCATGAAAAATCTATTTACGAAGTATTCACAAACAATAATAACTTTATACAAATGTTTTGTAAAAAAAGGAAAAATTAATAATTCTGAAAAAAATGCATATTATAAAATTGTCGGAATTAATTTCTACATTGAGTACTGCGTTAATTTTAAAATAATACCTAATTAAATATACAACAGTTGGAAATTTTTTATAAAAATATTCCCAAAATATACATTTTTATTGTAATTTATTTGCTCCAGCAATTTCTTACAATTAACCCGCCAGGATTAGTGAAATTAGACGACACTCGAAGGGAAGCAGGCAGATCAATAAACATTTGAAAAAGCTGATTACAATAAATTCGATCTCAAAATTCGGCGAATAAGTTCAGTGCAAAGATGCAGCAGTGAGTTATAACGAAAAGACTATGGCGTCGCCTCCTAGTTCACCTTTGGACAAACTGCCCAAGGTAGAGGCTGATAAAATCGCCGATTTTTTCAAAGACGAAACTGCGACTCCGGTGGCGTTGAACCTACCGCCATCGTCTGCTCGTAGACCGTCCGTTAAAAACAAACCACGAGCCAACCCAACCAAGTGAGTGATAGATCGAGTAAAATCGCTTAAAAACTAGTAAATACCTTTAAAGAGATTTAAAAAATTCCAGAATTCTGCAGCGACGATAGTAACTGATAGGCAGTGAAAGTTCGTTGACTTCGCTGAAGTATACAAACGGGACTCAAATATTCTAGTGTACTTCTGTCGTCGTTCAGCGTCCGCTGTCAATCTCAAACTCTGGCAGCCACGAGGGCACACGTGTTTTGGCAACCTAGCTCCAAATTCCACTCAACAATCAGCTATCATCATGATCATGAACGAGACAAAGATAGGTCGCTTTTCGAGGTAGTCAACAACTGACTTAAAAGAAATTGCAGTCGAAATAAAAGGGATTCCTGTTCGCAAGCGAGTTCCAACTTTGATCGCCTGAACGGAGCTGAATTACTCAGCTCTTAACGGCCGAGAACGACTTGGAACAAGCACTTAAAAGGCCGAAGTGGCGAAGTTTACGATAAGCAACTACACCCGGCTAAGTTATGTTTAGTCTAAGGACAACAGTTGCCAAAAGCGTGTAGACAACAGATCGCACGGTTTACTTGGATTCAAAAGTGTAAACCGTGTATTTCAAGTAAAGCACTGAAACTTGCGGGGTGCAAAAAGGTCACGCTCCAAGTCTTGATATGTTATTCTCGTTTGCTCCCAATCATTTTCTACGCGATTCGTTTCCAATTCTTCTGACCACGAGGCTTCAACTCCCTATTTTGCCAATAATATTTATTTTATATTGACTCAAATAGATTCGGGCAAAAATATTCAGGAAAAATAATCAAAGCGGATTCAATCCCCGCACGGACTTTCACAAGTTGTTTGATTATTTGGTCGAGATAATATTAGCGATATATTTGTTTAATTAACTATACTTGCGAATTTAAAATTGGTGTTTTAAAGTGGTCTTGGTATATTAATTATTTACTCCAAACGTGTATTTTTTAAAGGGTATTTTTGGGGGTTTTGAGATAAGAAAATTCCTATTTACCAAGGTTTCTTGGACACAGGAGTGTTTGGTGTCATTTTATAATATATAATAATATTTTTATATTTAATTTGTAATTACATATAATAAATTATGTGTAATCAATATGTATAGTGTTTATATGTAATTTGGATTTTTTGAACGCTCAACTAAATGAGAACATAACGGGGTCAATAGCTTTAATGGCGCTCAAGTTTTCGCACCTTTTTTGCAGCATATTCGAGATTTTAAGAAATTTGGCAAGATGATATAACTCGAGAATTTATAGAGATACGTAAATGTTCCATACTCGTTGGAATGCTTGTCAAACACTATCTTAAGCTATTAAGTGAATAACATATATTTTAATTTGCTAATTAAGAGAAACCAAAATAATAAAATTACCATAGTTGCCTAGTCGTGTTTTTTTTATAGCTATTAAATTTGTTGTTTTGTGGAAAAGTTTGCAAATTTTCGGATTAGTTACCATCACAATTGTATGGTCTTTTCAATACTGAATTGAAGTAAATGAATAGTAAAGCACTGTACAATCATTTGCAGCGTTTTTAATTGGTTGTAATCTATCAAATTCGGTTATTCATTCGTTGATCTGTACGGTCGTTGATCTCTTCAGGATTTTGTTCGAGTCAAGATTGAGTGTAATAGTTATTAGGTGCAAGTTCGAAGAAAATATTTGGAAGGGGTTTGGTGGGATTGTTTTTTGAAGATCTTATATGGGGTAAGTGCGAATTTTTTAAAAAATGTTGTCGACATTATAATGTCGGTTTTTTCACTTTAAAAAAAATTTACTAATATTAATTTCAACTTATTTTAAGGATTTTTTAAAAGATATTTTTATAATAAATTTGATAGTATCTGTATGAATGAAAAATACTTTCTTTAGAAGATATATAGATGCAAAGGTGACTGAGGGTTAATTTATGGAAAAAAAATTCTAGCATGTAAAATGAGACAGATGAGGTTTTTAAAAAATACTTTAGACAAACATTGTAGGCAATATTTGTTAAACTTGTGAAATTAGTGCAGCTTAAATACTCGAATTATGAATTGGTAATTTTATTGTAGCTGAAGAGGTCGCCTTTAGCAGTGACGAAACGTAAAAAAAGTGGTGCACGTTAATCGTTAATCTGTCTAACAAAATAATCCTAGTTCGGTTATCGTTTCAGGCCCAAAATGGTTGAGAGCGGGGCAATGGCTGATAAAGCAGCCGACAAAACGCGAGTTCTACTCAAAGAGCGACGGTTGCTATTTTTCTGCACATTTCTCGTCGGTTCTTCGCTGATTGTTTGGACGATCGCGTTCAATTCGCAGGTAAATCGTACGACAATATATATTCTTTCTGATTCTAGCTGTTTAATAAATAAAATCCACCAAAATGAAATCACATTTTAATGCGGAAGGATAAACGATGCGTTCAATTGTAGAAATTTACAAAATATAGTAGCAAAAAAATATCTTGGTCCTTGCTTTTTGTAACTTCTTTAGATGGTTGTCTATAATAGAACTTCTTTCAAATTAATCAGCTGCGCCTATTGTTTTTGGAAAAAAAAACATAATTGAGATCGATTTTTTCTTGAGCTTCCAAACAGCAAAAATCAATGTTTGTTATGGAAGGTCTGTTATAAAATTTTTAATGCATTTTACGTTTTTGCCCATTGATTTATTTTTAACTAAGCAAATTAAAATAACTAGCTATTTGAGGTAGAAACGTATTTTTTCCGGCTAAATCGATTGACCCGCCAAAACACGATTTCCTCAATTTGCATCGCACCTGGTTCTACGTAAACCGGCTTTTCAACGAAAGTAAAACGATTCACGCTTAACGAGAGGGTTTGTTCGGAGTCTTTTATTCATCCTTCAAATCTGTCCGCTTCGAAGAAAGATACCCTCTATAAATAGACACCACCAGCCAAACAGTGAACAGGCTTACCAGGCGATAATAGACAGGGAAGTAGGGGCTGCCTTGTTATGTTTAGGTGCCCATCGTACACAAAGTTGGTTTCAGGTTTCGGTCAAATAAATGAGATCTGAGAGTTTCTTCCTGACTTTTGACAGCCGACCGCATAACAAAACTAGGGCTTCTCGCTCTTCGGAATGACTGATGGAAATTTTCGTCAGCTTGACAACCAAACTAACAAAAAGAATATTCATTAATTTCATCCGGTCGCGCGTGAAACTAATTTCCGTGTAAAAGTCGCAGGATTTTTTTTTTTTTTTTGCGAATTTACTATTGAAATAAACAATGATGCAATAAACAGAGTTGAATACAGCTTTTTATTCAAATGATTCGTTCAATTGACATAACACTAAACTATTTTATCATTTTTTTTATTTTTTAAATTCAGCACATCGGAAAAGTTAATCGATTGCGGTCTTTTTTGAACTGTTTACTGTACGATTTTCTGAAAAGAAAAAATTATGTGAAATTTATAACACGATGAATTGACTGATGTCCTTAACCGACAAAATTCATTAATTTTTTAATTCTACTCTTTTTTTTAGGGATGGTTCTCAGTTGTGGCACCCGACCCTGAAATGGGCATTTACATGAACCAAACTCAACGTTTCTTCATTTCGTCAAGATCCGGACTGTTCAGAATATGCCGGACGACGAAGCAAAACGCCACTGTGAAGCCAGTAGGTGGGTGAGTCAACTGAGGTATAAAAAAAATGTTGAAAAATGCTCTCGGAATCGTTTGCGCGCTCATGCAATTTTTCGAAATTCCAATTTTCGAAATGATAAAATTGTCATTCGTTTCTACCGCAACAAGGTTAACACCAAGTTGATCATCTCGCCATAGAAAATACGGGAATATTTCGAGATGGACAGGGCAGCAATTATTTTGGCTTAATTATTCAATAAAAACATAGTAGTCGCTCACGAAAAAATTCTAACCTCTAATTTAAGAGTGTTTTTGGAGGGTTTTGAGCTGGAGAAAATTCTTAACTGCAAAGGTTTTCAGAAAAAAAGTGTACTCTTTATCAACTTCTATATATTTTTTACGCTGAATCGAATGACACCAAAACGGAGTCAACTTAACGTTTTTCAAGTTATCGCGGCCTACGTGTAGAATTTTTGAAATTTTTAGAAATTTTGCATGATTGTTTAAATTGAGAATTTTTGGAGCAATAAAAATCTTTCTATATGATCGTCATACACTCTCTTTAGTTGAACCGTTAGGCAAATAAATCAACTTTTGGAAAATAAATAAAATTACCATCGCTGCTTCGGGGTTTCCTCTTTTAATTACCGATTTGTCCTTTGGTGGAAACGTCCTCAAACGTTCGAAATAGTAACATTCACGAATGGATGGTCTTCTTAAATCGTAATTGAAGCAAAGAACCAATTAACCACTCGATCATTTGCAGCGTTTTTCTAGGGCTTGAAATTGAGAGTAGTGAGTGTTATTAATTTATAACACTTTGAATATGGACCTTCCACTCGCAAGCTCGTCACAATATTCTGTCCGTTTGGTGATTCAATTTCTGCCAAAACACTCTCGTGCCTGAAATTCGTTGGCAACTCGTGGCAGTCAACAATAGAGACATCTTAGATCTTCTAAGGCTACTCACACAAATTGTTCCATCGTCAAAGAAAACTGGCACGTCGTACAGAACACAAAACCGTTGAATAAATGTGAAGCTGTCCCAATAAAACGTGTCGCGATGTGCGATGAATTCGATCCGATCGTCGTCAGCTATTTCTCTCTAGTTACCGAAATAGATCGCTTTCGGAAATCAAGTCGTGTCTCTAGGAATTGTCCGCTTGGCAGCTTCTTGCAATCTATTAGAAGTCCTATCGTCGGATCTGTAAGGAATGTTTCCCAACAGTGTCTACCTTTTGTAAAGCTCTTGTTCAACTCGTAAACTCGACTCGACGAAATAGTTGTATTTTATGCTTGTTTTAGCGATAACTTTATCCAAAGGAATTCCAAAGTAGGCACACAGCCGTTAAATTCCTTTTTACGCCTTTTCCGTGGATAAATTTTACATGATGCAAACCATTTTTAACATCGATAACAACTGCGATCAAGTTACATTTTCCAAAAGACACGAACTTTTAAGTTCGTTTAAGGCGGCTAGTTTCCGAAACTACGAACATTTAGAAGGCTCGAGAGTAAAAGGAAAAGCTCGGAAAATTACGCCGATTTTTAAAAGCTTTTCCATTTTGGCATACAAATTACTGATTTATTGAACGGGTTTTTCGCGCTTTGGAAAACGAGATTTTCCAGAAGGACGAATTGCTAGAGAAATATTATTTTTTCAGAAACACCGTTAAATTTTTCTTGCAGCTAAAAATTATTTTCAGTCTTGAACTGGACTTCAGAGGATGCATTTCTCTAGTGATAAATAAAACCAACCATTTGAAATTATTCTAATTTTATCTAAAATTGATCCTTCGAAATTTTTCTGATTGAATCAGTGAACCAATTAGGCGTTTAGATTAATTTAATAGCAGCAATCAGAAAATAACTGACACAATTGTTGCTGTCAGTTGGATTAAAATGGTGGCACAATAACTATACAATTTTCAACGTGGTGCGGTTATTTTAAAATTGATCAACCAATATTGATCTTGATTGCCTTAAATGCTTCTATCCGCAGGTTTTCGTCATACATAAAATTTAAAAAAAAATATATATATTAGGTACGATTTCTTTCTCCGTTTTTTTGTCAACGAATCGGCGGACACTTTTCAAATTTTCCTCGTCCTAGAGTTCGGCGAAATCGAGAGTATCCCCTTACACTTTTGTTGTTAGCTTGAGCGGAACTGAGATGTTCTTGGCACTCACACTCGCTTAGATGCACCTGCTTCCAACGTTAGATTACATAAATATTTCCGCCCCGTCATTTTCTAGGCGTGGGAGATGATATTTAACACGGATAAACAAAACCTTGGCCTCGATTTCCGCCGGGTGAACCCATTAAACTCTGAATCCGTAAATTTATCTGGGACTGACATAATAGTTATCAAAAAATGTCGACTTGAAAATAATGAAGTTGAAGCGTAAAAAATCCTCTTATGCGATAGATGATTAAAAACACCGATAGGCCATTTTTATATTATGCCTGTAGATAGGAAGAATGTGCGAACATTTGTGGAAATAATGCGGAATTGAATCGTAGTAAAATTACGCTATTATTCCTTGAGCAGATAACTTACTGCTCTCACATATGAGCTCAACGTACGTGCCACCCAACTGCGTTCATGTGGAATTCGTCGTCAATAGAATGAAAAAGAGTGCGAACGAGGACCGCAGTTTTATCACCCAATTTATCCCCAAGGTCTGTCAAGTCATGTATTGAAGAAAGGTATTTCATTAGAAGCGGCCCTTCCTCTTTTTAATGAAAAAGCGAATTACGTCGCTTTCGGATGATGAGAAACTCCACATCCGGATATTAGAACCCTCGCAACCTGGTGTTATTTTGCCGCCCGTAAATTGCTTCTTTAGATTAAATATTGACCTATGGAAGCTAACCGACCATGCGTTCAATCTCATCAGATTCGCCTCAACGCAATGCTCCACGCATTCTCCCTCGATATTTGATTCCCTCGCGATGATTGGGTTGAAACGAAAAAAAAAACTGGAAATAAAAATTATGCGACAAAACTAAGACGTCATTCGATGGTAACTTCAAATTTCCTCGCCCTCTTTTTGTAAGCAGTTTTTCAAATTTAAAACTTAAATAGGAAAAAGCCAAATATTTACCATCGAAAAATAACGTAAATAAAAATGTTTAATGCTTGCTCTAGAAAAAACTGTATTTAATTCAATTTATCTTTTGATATTCATCATTTTTATTCCATCCCTTTTACTTCAACCTTTTGTTCGATCACCCCATTTAGTTCAATAAGGAATTTTCATTGGATTTGTTCTTTTCGTTCAATTTAATACATTTATTATATTTCATTTTCATTGTTAAATATTTTCTATTCCTTCCACATTTTTTATTCTGCCCCAACTATGCCATTTCATTCAATTCAACCAATTTTATTCTATTTTTTTTTAACCATTTTTATTGGATTTATTCCACTCGTTCGATGCATTCTATTCATTCATTCTATTCCTTTACTTCTACCATGAAATGCTCTGTTGAAGCCTTTTCCCAAATTGACACCAACAGCCCAACACGTTACTTACGTACAGAAGAGCACGTAGCAACAGTAAATTTAATCGTTGTCTCTGTCTTCCGGCGTTGGGTTTCCGGCCTTCTAGAACCGAGTTCGAATTACAAAAGGGTTTCCTCAGTTCGCTGAGTATTCTCGTATCACTTCGAGTAACCGCATCTACCCTAGGAATGCTTTTGGTACTCTCGCAACTTCGCTAATGTAAAGCTTTTATGACCGAGTTGGTGAAACTCCGGTGGAACAGTGCTCGAGAAGAATTACTTAGGCGGTCCCGATTCAAATTTGATGAGCTCGACGATGAGAACATCGGTCTATTTTCTATATATAAAAAACTACACAACCAGGAGGAGAAGGTATGCTATTGATTGCGCAACTGGCTGGATAGAATTTGATGAAAAAATAGGGTATGCTTAGAATTTACGGCCAAAAACCTTTAGAATTTCGATTTTTGCCCTTGAAATTTTTAACGAACTCGAAATGTATCGAAAAACATCGTTTTTCCAAAAAGTCGGCTTCGCGGAATTTTGTCTATCATGCGCCATAGCTCCTTAAATAATGGATTTTGCTTATGCAATGTTGTAGCCAGTTAAGTTCCTACTTTTATGTAATTACAATCGTAAGGTTTGCTCTTGCCTCCGCAGAGCTTTAGCCTTCCAAAGTCAGAATTTAAATATTTCGTAAAAAAAAGAGGAAAATTGTGAACGATAAAAATTATTTTAAAAAATTCCTGAATCGGTTAAATCGTATTTTTTTGATTTTCAACTTTGATTTTTCTTGAAGAAGGTTTATGTAAGTTTTTGAACGTTTTTGAAACTACGTCCTTCATTAAAGTTTTATTGCACTTCAAAAATTTATTACCCTGTTTTTCGCGTTTTTTCGCCTTTTTTTCTCCGATGACTTTTGGACAGACTACTTTTACAAACTATCAAAATCCTACAATTTGGTGTATTTGAATTTATATTTATGTTATGTTCTCGCGGGGCTATTCGCGCTCGAAGAAAAATGAAAACACGTTTTTTACAAAAAAAAGTGGAATACAACCCAAAAACGAAAAATAATCTTAAATTAAATTTCCTCAATTTGTTTACACAGATCCTTTTCCTCAAAATTTGCGAACGTAGCGAAAGAAAATTCCAAAGTTAAAACTTAAAAATGGGAAAACCGAAAAATTTGAAAAATTTATTGATTTGATCCTTTCTATTTCAAATTCAAATTCTACGTCTAATTTCCTGTAGGAATCATTAATTTATTCAAATTGAACTGTGCTGTAAGTATTTGCAATAAATTTTGAAAGTTGAAAAAACATTAAAAACACTAAGAATGAGAAAAAGTTATCGTTGTCGTCAAATTTCCATTGTTTTGACGTCAAATTCGGATTCAGCGTTAAATTTCCTAAAAGAATAGCTTTCAAAGTCGCTTAAAAACGAAAGTTTAATTTTTCATTCTCACCGATGCCAGCGGAGCTCGACATTTCGGCCGGTTACAAACTCGATTTACGGAAAATAATTTCTGTGGCGCTGTTTAAATTTTTTTCATCAAGTTTTTTGCTATGTACGTGTGTAAGGCGTTCAAATGAAGACTCTTGCGTATTAAAACAATTTATTCATATGAGTTTTTACCCCGAAAATCACGGTTAAAGTCCCATTTTCGAGAGATTTAAAACCGAATTTTTTTAACCATTTGGAAATTTTTCCGAGAAATGAAAAAAATCACAAAACTACATCTTGGTAAGATACAACTTTCCTGAAAATTTCAGATTTTTATCTGTATTGTAAGACGAGTAAAAAATCGTTAACTGATCGGTTAAAAGAAATCGCAGGGGTACCCCTTGAATTTTTCGTGAAAAATTTTTTGATTTCGATTTCGTTCAAATTCAGCATAATGATAGTTGATGATGTGTATATCAATAATATATGGTTCATTCTTTGTTTCTTTCGCACTGAATAGATGAAAATAATGTTTAAAGTGGAAAAATATAATGTTTTCGTGTAAATTCTACCAATATTGTTGAATACCTCACGAACGGTTGAAAAAGGATAGGTACATTACATGGGAAAAATGTGGACAGGTAAATTACCTAACTTTTGGTATATACAAACATCTGAATTGGTGACTTTTTATTAAAGTTATCTACTGTGCAAGTTACAAATTTTGGAAAACTTAAAAGTTGTTATGTCTACTTCGGCTAAATCTTTGCGCAAGTTTAAACACCAATACTTTATGATACAAAGTACATCCAATTCCCACCACCGGGTACTGCGGTGGGCGCTCAGCCCTGAGTCTCTTATATAAAACTACAGTACTATGACTGAATATAGCTACAATTAATTTCTATCTCGGTGTATCGGATTTCATAGTTTGCACACTACAAACAATTTTTTCAACTCGTTGCTTTTATTAAACGCGGCAGTACTGACCCATTTCCCTTCACCTACTTGGCACTGGACGGAGTCATTTTAGACTAAGAACACTACTCATTAGTCGCCATTGTGACATCTTTCATATCAGAGGCGACAACATTCTGTCGGGTTTTAAACTTCATCCTTCCCCTGTTTATTGGTGAAATACCGAACTTTCCTGTGTCAAAAAATAGCTTTAAGGTCCGAAAGATAGCTCGATGCATTGAAGATTGCTGTATAAGATAGCTCAACGGTATAAACCTGAAAATGAATGTTAAGAGTCGAAATAATCTAGAAAGCAGAGAGAGAAATGAGCGGGAAAAATGATGATCTGAGATTGGAAAAATCGTCTTTTTTATCATTGACAAATTCATACCGGCTAATAGATGAAAAATAATTCTTTCACCACAAGCGAAAATTTTAATTGAAAACCATTCGTATGTTATAAATCACTAAAATGAATATTTTATCCAAAATAATTCACACCGATGGTTTAAAAAAAAAATGTTTTGCCGTCGGCATCTGAACATAAAAATAACTCTGTCCCAATTAGATGGGGCGTTGGTACCTTTTCTGAACCGGAGGTGGATGAACTGTAAAATGACTTTGGCACCTATAGAGCCAAGATGCGGTTGGAGCGGCCAAAAATCCAACATTGTTGCACGCCCATCTCTAAGCCTCTAATTGCCCATCTCTAATCGCATGCCAAATTGAACGTAGTTAGAGTCTTTCTTCTCAAATAAAAGATTCGCCATATTGACCCACTTTTTCAACCAATTAAACACGAGCGGAAAAAAGGACGGGAAAATTGAAAATAACGAGGAAGTACGATGTATTACTCTAGATGAAACATCACGTGCCAGTCTACAATCAGAGCTGAGCATTTCAAGACTTCGAGCGATCAAAAATATTCTGGTCCTCAAAAATCAAAATTGAACGCAGAACTCATGGAAGTACTTTGTGTGCCCAAGATCCAATAATGTCTAATTTTCCACATCCGCCGAGTAATAATAGATATTGAATTTGATTAATTACTTATTATAAATTTTTTCCCCCATTTTCCTCTTTTCAGTTCGATTTACGTCTGAAAACTCCTTGTCGACGAAATTATCGTCGAGATTGGAACTTTTTCAGAAACAACGCTCAAAGTGAAGTTTTACAGTTTTGCGTGCATTGTTAAAATTAACTTTAATGATCAGTTGTCTTCAAAACGTTTCCTTTCCTCTGAGGAAGCCTCGTAAAGGGGGCCGGCATAAATAAAACGCAGAGGGTCCCGAAGAAGTCGAGTTGAGTAAATACTATAGGGGCATAAATACTCCGGCTTTCTTCCCTACAGTAAATTTCGTTGATTCGGAATTTACTGCTTTGTGGACGCTATAATTAGCTTCTCGCTTTACAGCTAGTGGAATATCTGAGCTGAGTTTTTTCAACGACGGAAATGATAGACTGCCAATTTAGCTGAATAATTCATACCGAAACGCTTAACGATTTGTCAGTACGTAAGACCGCGAGCCGATTTCGAGAAATAGATCATGAACTTTGGCACCGATTTGACTTTTTATACGGCGGCTTAAAATCTATTTAGTTGCGCGACTCTTGAATGTTTCAATGAGGAGTAGAAATATAGTGATTGACTTGAAATTCGGCAATGCATACTATCTCAAACGTCTTATATGGATACGTACCTACTGTGTCAGAAGATTGTAACAGTTTTGAACTTATATCCGTTCTCCTTCAAATAAATACACAAGAGTGATAAATAAGGTAGTGAATAAAAAAAGGCAATAAATACCGAAAAAATAACTACTTACCAGGACGGAGTTTAAAAAGATGGCGAATGTCCTAGTACCTAAACGAAAAGATATTCCTCCTCAAAACGTTGGACTCCAATCTGTAAAAACATCCCAACCTCTCTACTTACAACATAAAAATACTAATAAAAAAAAAAAGCTTCGCTATAAAAATAAAAAAAATTATTTTCTTCGCTAATTCAAATTTCAATGCAATTATTCTGGGCAAATTTTCGTTTCAGAAATGTGCAAAGCACACGAGATGTTTCCGTCGGCTGAAAAAATGAAGACTGATCCGTCCCTCGACCAGACTATAATAAGTAAGCGGCTTCGTTCGGTTTTTCTAAAACAACGAGTCCCTCCTTGAATAATTTAAACTTTTTTACGGCTGAATTTCAGATTACACGCGGACTGAGATGTTCTTCAGCATTGTGAGCGTATTGCTAATGCTGATGGGATTCATGTTTTCGATCTACACGTTCAGAAACCCGCGATACATGTTTAAGCGGCTCGCGGCAGGAATACATTTGCTATCGTGTAAGTTATATGATCTTAATCAATTGAAGATAATGAGCGTAAAAAAATATTGACATAGTATAATCCTTTAGAAAGCAAAAAAAGTTAGATAAATAATAATAACAATAATAAAATTTGGAAAAAACGTTAAATGGTCCTGGAACATTCTGATTCTCCCTATTATCCGTCTCGATTCGAAATTCGTAACTTTTCTCTTATATTTAGAACGTTGATATGAACCACTTTACCTAAGAGGAACTAATAAACTTTTATTAATACAAAAAAAAAAAAAAAACTGTACCCAAATTGAATATAATTTGAACATGGAACACTGAATAAAAAAGATGAACGTTCCTTCAAAAATTCACTTCAGTTCTAAAAATGAAATTTTACAGAAAATTTGAACATTTCCTCGACAGTTAATTTCGCAATCTCAAGAAAACGACGTAGTTTTTTCAAATATTTTAAATGTCTAATGTTAAATCGTCCGATTTTCTCTTCAGGTGCATCTGTGGTCGTCGTCATCGAAGTCGTCACAAACTCCATTGATTACGAAAAGAAGCACCTACCGTTCGTACATCCGAAAACAGCGGAATACTACTACGGATATTCCTACTACTTGGCTGGCTTGTCTTCCTTGGCAACCTTTTCGCCTCGGGAGCATTTCTTATTTACTCTAAAAAAAGAAAGGGCGACAAAGCTCCGACCGAGGAGATGGCGATGGCAGACGAACCGACGATCATAGGTCGGTGAACCGACGAACGGACAAAACGTTCAAAAACGAAATTGAAAAGATATTGGTACCTGCACTATATTCATTCGAAAGCTTAAGAAATTTAATTTTTACGTTGAAACCCCCTAGAGCAGTTATTTGGCTAGTTATTAGTCAATTTTTTTTTCATGTGTTCAGGGCTGAAAGCTCTAAGTTAAGAAACTCTTCGTCGCTATAGGTTCTCGAATTTTTTATGAATGGCAAACTTTTTTTACGAGGGAAGTTGATTTATTATCGAGCATATTGTTCGTTGTGGGAGAAATTCATGAGGTGATTGTTTCTCCATATTTTATCTTCGGTACTTCAATACGTCTTACTTCATACATCGTTCACTAAAGGCATATATACGGCTCTGAGGATGCCTCAAAGCGCTCTGCTCAATGAAGAGATTCTTTAGAAACAGTTACCTTGTGAATATCCCTCGAACAACCAAGTAATAAGAGGAACGGATGATGTTTTAGCAACAGGGATAAATTCAGTGAGGCGAAAGCTAGGTAATCCTAGTAATAATATTTCAAGTTAGTTGCTAATTACAAAACATCAATATTTGTTGATCTAACAGGAAATATAATCACTATTAAGTTAAGACCATTGTTATGTGATATTCGTACTTACCTGATAATTTTCTGTTGAAGTGCCACGCTACGTGGTCTAGAATAAGCGCTTCATAAAAGACACTTATAAATTATGCAAGTAAGCTGCCATTTTGTGTATTTATAAGCGAGAAAAGATTTAATTTATTGTGACTAGAATATGCGTATTTACCACATGAATAAACGCACATTGTGTCCATGGATTGTGTCATTTCCCCGATGGAAAGTAGTAAGCTTAGCTTACTGTTTTCCTCACCGGTTACTGCTATTGGTTAATTTATTCAGCACAGCCGATATAAAAAAAAAATATTATTATAAAACTAGGAAATCCATTGGCAAAAACGGTGAATTATCAAAACAGCTCGATAACAGCGATTTATTGTCAAAAGTATTATACCTACTGTTATTATACAATTATATACAATTCAAGATACGCGAGTCGAGGGAGCTGATAACGCGATCATAAAAATAGATAATGCATGGTTTAGTACCCGCAGGCGTAACGTAGGTGAAGTAGCATCCGATGAAATACAAAAGCGGCAGCAAAAACGCTTGGGGACGGGGTTTCGAATTTTTTGGCAGGAATAAATCCAACCCAACCCATCCATGGAACTCCAAAAACAGTCGTATGAGCAGACACAGCTCTGACAGAGCCAAGAGTCACAAACTTCATTACCCTCAATCGCAGCAAACAATTTGAATTAGCAGGAAAACTGAGATTGATCATAGAGAGTTCCGGGCGTTACTGTAAATTATTCCCAACTAAACGTGACTCCTGGCATTTGTCGTCGCTTTGAAAAAACCACTGGGCATGATAATTGCACGGAAAAATAATAGGATAAAGAAAATCAACGGTTTTGTACAAAGGAGGAACCAAAAAATTGAACCGTCACCTCGCTGTTCAAATTGCACTGAGTCCAAATAATAGTTCACACCATTGAAGGGAAAAAATACCAAATGGTGGGAAAATCGTTTGTATAAAAAAATATAAAATATCTCCACTCTTTCAAATAGGAATCACTGTCTAAATACAGACATTCTCAAAAACGAGAAGAAAAAAACAGACGTAAAAACTGCGGAAACTTTTTGCACACACTAAAAAACTGAATCAGTCAGCAAAAACAGACAAACAGAATAACGAACACTTGTGAAAATATAGAAAATGAAGTAAAAATAATAAAATTTGACACGGCCTTAAAATGCAAACCTCTTCAGTTTGGAAAAAAAATAAACATTATATGCTATGCTGGTCATTTTATTTCGGAAGTTTCTTCTTCTCTTGGGACGATTCCTAAGAGTAAAATTTTCTCCCACGATCCGATTTGATTATTGAAGTACGCTGAGTTGTTCATCTGATGTTTTGGTACAGAGACAATGGTGAAACAGGCAAGCGAACGTTTTTGGGAGCGTTGTTAAAGACGTTCCAGAAACGGAGGGTTTCGTCTCCAGCTCCGGTCACGATCGATTCGCCACAAGGAGATACGGCCAAATACAATACACGATACGAATGTCCGGTAAGTTTGGCAACCTGAAATAAAAACGATAAGAAAATTAAGAACTTGATGGAAGCGGTTCAGTATGTTCTGAAAGTGTTCAAAGAATAGGAGACAGAGGAGAGTTAGTCACAAATCACTAATTTTAAATTAGTTATATTGTTATATTGATTCTACCTTCTCCAGAAACGAAAAAATTCGTTCTTTCCAGAATTACAAATTTCCCTAACTTCAAAAAAGTTCAACAAGAAGTAGCAACAATGCTCACCTGGGTCATAGTTGGATACTTCCATACGACGATCTGGTTCTGCGAGTAGCCGTGCGTTGAAACAAGCTCGCTCGAATGTTTGGACCAGGCCAGGTTGCATACCTGAGAACCTGCAAGGAACGAAACAGTATTATAAGTAAAAACAAGCATTCATTTCCTTCCATTTCAAAGAGGATCGAATCTCGGAAAATAGCTTGTTTTTCCGAGATTCGATCCTCTTTGAAATGGAAGGAAATGAATTATTAATTTTTCAAACAACTTTCAGTTGGTAACGAAGCATCAACTGGCATACAATGCCTTGATTTTGGTTGATGGGCTGAGTCACAACCGAAAACATTGTGAGAGAAAATACATCAACGGGGGAAGGTTACTGACAATTGCTCATCATCATAAGAGCAAATTCGGCATTCAGAGTAAATGTAAATCAACCAGGCTAGTCAACAGAAAGCAATGTTATTTACCTGCATCCACCACTTGAACGGCCTGTCCAGTAATGGTATTCCAGAATCGTATTGTCCGATCCGCTGTGCCACCACCAGAAGCAAGAAGGCCGTGATTGTGAGGCGACCAAGCGATAGCTTTGACTGCGGCGACGTGATCGCTAAACGTGTAATCAGGGCTCAACGAATGCTTGTTCCATACAAGGAGCTTGTTGTCATTGCCACCCGAAGCTAACGATTGGAAATCGGGGGACCTACAATACAAATCAGAATTCAGAAACCGGTGGCAAAAGAGGGCAAACGATGAGCTATAGGAAATATCTGCGTACCATTTCAAACCGCAAACCTCCTGGCGATGAGCATTCAATCGTCTTTCGGATTCCGTTTGAGGAGCACGGATGTCTCGTAAGAGGATGCTCCGATCCCGTGAACCAGAAGCTAGTAGGTCACCGCACCAAGCCAGAGTCCCGACACGGGCAGCGTGCCCACTAAGCCTCAAAACTTGTTTCATCGCAGATGGATCCCAAATTTCCACGTGGCTAAAATAAAGAAAAATCATCAAAATTAAAATCCTACAACATCTTTTATTTCCATACCATCTCTATCTCCTAATTTTCAACACAGGGTGAGTGCACTAGTAATAGGCATTCGAAAATATACTTGTAAAAACAACAGATTGGAGGATCTTATCGGCTGTAATTTACTGCAAATTCAAAGCCTTGTATTTACGGAGTCTCCCATAAATTTATCTAGATGATTGAGGCAGCATGATTTTATAATTATGATTGATTATGTGTGATATTCTTCCAACAAACCAGTCCCCGCGAGGTTCACCTCCTTGAGTGATCTGCCTGGCTGGCCAACGAACTCGTAGTTACTTTTAATTATGTAAGAAGAATTTCTCTAAATTATTATCTTGAAAATGACAGCAGTTACTTTGCAAAGAGACACGTGAAATTAGCGTTTCGGGTCATATTCGATTCTCGGATTTTCAGACAAACTGAATACCGTTAAAAACATCCGTTAAAAATATTTTATGATAGCTTACTCTGAATTTATATTAATAAAGAATACTTTTTACCGGCTGACATTTTTCATTTTAACAAAAACAAGAGTTTGAAACTCAGATGCCAACAACAGCTGGTAAAAAAATAGGTTCGATTTTAGTTGTAAAAATCAAATTTGCATATTATTATTTGGAGAAATCAGTTAGTTTCAGAAAGATTTCACAACTGCAACATCGTTAGAAAAATATAATAAAGTGGAAAATGCAATCATGTCAGGCTTAAAACGGCATTTTTCCAGTACAATCATTGCCTACTACTGGTGCTCAAACAAGTCTATGAATAATCGATCCACTCAAAATTGATTTAATACAGTCCGATTTTTTACCAATCATTCAACCGTGAAAATCAGCCAACAGCTACGCGCATTAAATGCAACGATTTTTCAATGCTCACCCTTGATGAGTGCCCACAGCGACAAGATCGCCTTTCTCGTTCCACGCCACCGACGTAACCGAATTATTCTCCGCCGATAAATCGCAAAGGCCGGTAACAACACGAGTGGTGGCAGACCAGAGGTACACGGAACTGGTAAGACCAACGGTAAGCACATTTTGTGACGACCAGTCCAACAGATTCAAGTAGAAATCATCTTGGAGATCGGGCGCATCGAGCACTTTGAAGGGAGTCCTAGGAATAATCGAAAAAATTAAAATCTCTCAAGAATGGACATAGTGAAATAATGCCTTATCAGCGGTGAATAAATATACGAACTTGGAAATCCTTCTAGGCGTCCTCCGGTTGCACCTGAGAGGGCTTGGCTGTGCGGTGAAACTGGAGACAGGGTATAGGGTGGAACTGACTCTATACTTCTGGCTGAAGGCGAACTCATTACTTCTGTCCGCGATGCAGCGTAGCTGAAAAACATAATGAATTTGAACATTATTATGGAATAAAGGTATAAGTATTGTGATAATCAGGAAAATCGAATTTGGAACTGAGGTGAATTCGGAAGAAATTTTCATAGTACTAAGTACGCTCCAAAACACTTTCTGAACTAATGACTGCGTGTCCGTCTGTCTGGTAAAGAAAATACAAAAGTAGCTTCAAAACATCAAATTTTGAGGGCGGTTTGAAAATATTTTTTCTTGGACAAGTGCAATGGTTTGTTATAGAATAATGAACCAAAACATCGAATTTATTTATTTGTATATTAACGGGCAAGCCCAATTACATTACTATGGCGGTAAAAACAATGCAAAGAAAAAGAAAGAAAAAAAACAAAGAGTACACATTTATCAATCAAAAATGAATGGGGAATTGTTTACTGCCTTTTTGATGCTATTTAAGGTGGAATAGGTGAACTATCAAATTTCTAGGAGAACTCTGCCGTCTCATGAACACATTTTAATAATATAATCGACAAAAACCTGGTCCCTAAAGGAATCTCGTATAAAACGTACCTGAAAAGCTTCGGCGAACTGTTTTCATCCTGTTCGCCATCGACTGGAACAATCTCGTAGCGCAAAAGTGAACTGTAAATATGTGAGTCGGGCTGGTCGTTGGCAGAACGCGAGGTTTTTCGTCCCTTGGGCGTCTTTTGGTCGGGAAGCAACTGAAATTTGGCTTCCGGGTCGATCGACGATCTAAGAGGAATGAATCTGTAAACAGAGAATACATTGTAACTATAGTCGCTTGTCCATACGGATCTGTCGGTAAGCGAGGTGTAGGGAATAAGTGCGACCTTCTCTCTTGCATATCATTATTACTTATCTTCCCGAGCGCTTTCGCCTCTCAAGGCCTCTTAGGACATCATCCTTCTAGTTAAATTATTCTATTTAATATATAAATTAAAACAGCCATCCAAGTTCGTCACCTCTTGATTAGGATCGTTATTTATCTTCAAGTCAAATTATCCATATTAAATTTTATCCTGAAGATTTAAATAAATTCTTTACTCCAGAGATTATTTTTAACTCGACCTATTCTCTACTCCTCGCCTACTAATAAAACAGAGAGAATAGTTAATTAGTGGCACAAAGTGCAATAGATGAGCGCATGAAGAATCATTTTATTTTCCCTCTCTTCCATGATCAGCTATCCGTTTTTTCCTCCGTTGAAACCGAACTTATTTAGCAGAGTCAGCACCGAATGAGAGAAGAGACTCGAAATAGAGTTAACATTCCTTCAACAGGGAGACAATAGGATCGGTTTACACGATGGCCTCGATTTCCAACGGATGTCGAATGTTTTTTTCCCTGACTAATGAAAATCGGGTCGTAACGGTCGAAACGTCTCGAGGTGCGAAACCGTTTAGCTGACTAATAAAAAGGGAAAATTATGTAACTGAGCCAAGCTTGTTCTGGAAATGTTTTGGCGTCGAGCGGTAAAGAAAATTTTCATAATCCGCTGAAGGAAAACGAAGCGACGATCCAAGCGAATCGGAATAATCTTGAACAGAACGATTTGCCAACCTCACAGTCGATTATCATTCGTTTTATTCAGCCGATTATGGTTAACGAGCGACTGTAAGCTCCTCTCGTACCGTAATTGTGAACTCGTTATCTCACTTTAGTTTATCCGGATCGTCGCGACGTTTCGAAAGTAACCATTAACCGCGTACGTTATCTGTCGTATCTTCAAGCTAGTCAAACTATCAGTGTCGTTAGTCTCGAAGGCAGTTGAAACTCAAGATAAAAATTGACAATTTCTAACCGTCACGATAGTCGACAGCCAACGGATTTTATTTGTACTGCACTGATGCGTGCATCTAGCATAATTAAAACGCTCAGGGGTAAAAAAAATAAAATCAGAAAACCCCTTTCGGTAACTAATTATTGTGATAAGTTTGTTTCTTGGTGTGGGAAGACACATTAATCGGTAGGACGTTTGTCGCCAGATTAGCACGAAAGTTTAGACGTTTCCGTACCTATTTGAGCTAAGACCAGATAATAACGACGGTCGAGGTATTACATAAAATGACCAATTATCGGTATTCAACAAGTTACATCATCAATTCGACGGTTAATTCATTAGGCGGCTTACGACCGTTTAAAAGGCTTAGCGGGTACAATATTTAAAGGTCTAGCGACAATGGACTTTCCCATGTGACCAGGTCACACTAGTCCTAAACCGACTCATACAAATAATAGAAACAAGTTGATAATCGACTTTCCCACAATATTCTTTCCCATGGCATTTTAAACGGACGAATAACAATACTTGAAACGGACGCATAATTGAAACAAGATAAATGAGTTTAGGAGAAATTATGAAAATTATTTGATAAACTCGATAAGTTTTTTTCGAGTCTATAAATAAAACAAATTAAAAAATTCATGGAGTCGCAAAAAGAAAAAAAAACACGATCCATAAGTTGAATTGCATTAGCGTTTGATTATACGAATTGTCTAGTCTAGATCTTTATTTCATCATAAATAAGACTTCCTTTACATTATTTATGCTTAGGCTTATCATCTCAATACAGTAGAAATCTATTGTTAGGTACTTAGATTATACGAAGATTGACTCCACCTCTATCAGAGTATGATAAAGAACAAGTTGAATAGCGTTTTAAGATTACTCGATAAGACAGTTCCAGCGATAATATGAAAACGATGAGATTACAGCAACGATAATAAATATAAAGGCTGACAAAGTCTACGAAACGTAGTCCAGCTACATAAAAGATACAACTATTTAAAAGATTACTGATAAAAATGAAGACGAAAAAGAGATAATATATTATATGGTACAACAGAAATACCCTATTGTATACGTAACAACTATCTGTAGCCTGATTTGTCCGAAAATTAACCGAAGGGTGAACGCAAGTAGAAATCTGAGTCATCGCTTGATCGAAACGATCGTTCAGCCGAAGCCCTATCTTCTGATGGAAAGTCACTATCGGTTTAAAAGGCAATGACGACGCGGAGAAGACGTCAGCTATCCGCAATCCATTACTCGTCGATTGGAAATAGTTAACCGTTTCGTTGGCTTTCTCGTTTCGACCGTTACGACCCAGTTGACAATTTGTTACGAGCAAACGTCTCCGTCGCGGAAAATGAGCTAGATCAATAGTGATAATGCCATTTCACTGATGACCCAATTCGACGAGCGCATTATCTCGCAATTAATCGCAAATGCCACGAGTAACGGAAATAAATAGGAGAATCAAATGCGTGAACTGGAAGACAACAGGATAGGGAAATATAAATACTTTAACTTTTATTCTATGGAAAATCGGCGATTTTTCGCTGGAAATCTTTATTATTTTTTTTACATTTATTTACTTAGGTATTTATAATAATATTTTTTTAAGCAAAATTTTCGACGTTTTTCAACGATGTTTCAAAGAGGATCGAAATTTTTCACAATACGTACACACGTTAGAATTTATCAGAACGATTATAGTTCGAATGCGTTTCTCGTAAAATTGGAATTGTAGCAACTCCAGCTTTAGATGTAGGAGTTTTCTAAAATCTGACGTTACCATTGGATAATCAGAGGGACTCTAAAATTCTTTCTTTTCAGTAGTTTTTTGGTTGCCGGTTCTCACGATTTACGGTTTTCATTATTCATCAATAAATTCTCAGCGTACAGTGCATCTTTCGTACCGCTAAAGAATAATAAAAAAGGGGAAATTTTCACTGAAACAACGTCGTTCCAAGCGATAGGTCGACATTTTGGCGAATTTGTAGCGGAGCCTGATCAACATTCAACAAGGAGCGCGGTCGACAATTTAAACTGAGTAAAATTTAAACGTCCCGAGGGCATTTAACTCGCAAGGAAGAAGCCACTCAAGTGGTGACTCATTGTGGCAGGAGTTAAAAGACAGCAGTTCCGATCGACCGTTACAAACGGGCTTGGTCAATAGGAGACGACTGCGAAGAGATGACTGAGCTGACTCAAAAAAGGTGTAAGTTTTGTCCCCTCTGTCCCGGTTTCCCGAAATGGCTGTTAAATAATGTATTTCGTTTTTTAATAATCCAAAATTACAAAATGGAAATAAACAGTACCGTTTGGAGCTATAAAAATCTTTCTACACTCGTTAAAATGCTTGTCAAACTCCCTCTGCAACTGTACCGATAGACGAAAAATTTAGCTATCAATTTGACAATTAAGAAAAAGAAAAATTATTAAAATTAAAATAGTTAACGGGTTTCCCTTATAGTTTACCAATCTACTGTTAGGTGTAAACGTTCACAAATGTTTGGACAAGTTATCATCTCAAATGCCATAAATAATAAACCACTGTACCTACAATTATTTGAAGCGTTTTTCAGGGGAGTTGGAAAAGCATCTTAAGTAGTGTGGGAAAACAGACTGAACAAGGTTCATAGGCTTGCGTCAACGCGTTTGCGTTGCTGAGTTGTGATAGTTTGAAAGACATGAGTTTTCTAAGCATCCTTCAGAAACATCACGCGCGTCGCACAGATGACAACTAAACAGGGTGACATGGCCACCTGCGAACGTCAGAACTTAAAACTGACTCAACTTAGTGAAAAGATCATCGAATCGAACAATTTCAACCAACGAGCTGAACAGGAAATTGCTAAAAATGCAGCCGGTTTGAACATTGAACTTGAAGCTACAAACAACAAACTGATAACGCAAACAGGTATACTTATTTAGCTATGAAGACTAAATTATTACTAGTTAATACTCACCGATCGGAAACCGGAGATTTGAACGGCAGTCGAACAGTCGTCGAGTTTCCATCGTCGTTGAAACAGATTTTCTTTTTCGCCGTCGCAATCCGAATATCGCCCTCGTTTTCGATGTTCTCAGTCCTAGGACGGACCGCTTTCCTCTGTTGATGTTGCAGCCTTCGGGCGAAGAAATAATCCATGTTCTTGCAGTTTTCCATGTCTTCAGTTGAGTTTTCGAAATTAAAAACGGAAAAAAATGGATTTAGAGTTCCAAGACAGCAGCGAAAATGCAGTATACTAACAAAAGTATCACGATGACGCCATTACACGTTTGAGCACAAACTGATCTTGAAGAGAGAAATGAAGAAGAGAACAGCTCGGATTTTAAAACGGCTTCGAATATCACGGAGGTTGGCAGAGAAAAAATACTCTTTCTGGAAGGCGATGTATACACGTTGGCAGCGCTGCAATCGTTTTCATAATGGCTACGTATTTCCTTTGTTTTTATAATTCTTTCACTTTATTCGCGTTTTCATTTTTAATTTAGCCATTTAGCAATTCATGTTTTTTTATTGCCTAGTTATATTTAGATCATTTTTCAATTAATTTCCTTTTATACAGCAATACGATCATTTCAATTTTTTCATAATTTCATTTAAAAGTTGAATTATTCACACATCTCCAACGAGTGTAAAACAATTTTTATAGCTCTAAAACTTAAGTATCACGTTTAAAAATGTCAAATTTCTAAAAATCTCGAAAATTCCACGCAAAAATTTAATAACTTTGTACTTAACCATTAAAGCTATCGACAAGATTATCGTCTTTTGATTCTAAAATCTAAAGAAATTGATACCAAATATATACACTTTTTTCTGAACAAGTTAAAAAAAAAACTAATTTCCTCCCCCTCAAAACACCTAACGAAACCCTTTGAATCAACGTAGCAGTCTGGATAAAGAATTGAGCCCTTTTCGAACCAAGGTTGATTTTTGGTGAAAATGTTAGGAATTTAGTTGTTATAGTTTCTTCTGAAAAATGTCGAAGTTGCACAGTGTTAGGTGGGCGGTCAGAATTTTTCGGTTTCATCAATATAAAACCATTTTAATTACTTTAAAAAAATCCTAGTACCTATTTCTAAAGATTATTGTAGGCTGAATCAAATGAGACCATAACAAAGTCGATAGTTCCAATGGATCTCGTGCTATCACAGCTTTTGAGTAGAATTGTCAAGTTTTTCAAAATTTTGACGTGAGAGAATTATTTGAGAAGCGTTTCTCATTAGATTTTCGAATCTTCATGCCTTGAAACGTAAATCATTAAATTTTGTGAAAGGTAAGAAATTTTTTCCGCAATCTCAATGGTTTATTATTGAATAATAAATCGTCTCAAGCAGCAAGTCTTCCATTTCAAAAACGACTACAGCGCTGCCCACGCTTGGTGCGATTCACTTAGGAACTAGCAACTCTTTTCCACTTACCTATATGCTCTGGTTTGGCAAGCCAACGCAACGCTTGCGCGGTTAGGTCTCGGCTCCCGTTCTCATTGCTCTTTCGTAGTCAAGAGTCAACTGTCAACACAACAGCAAAGAGACGGTCCGCCGCCAAGTTTGTCTCGTGCTTTAGTAAAGCAGTTATTATTTCGTAAGCTCGCCCAAGGCAATTTTCATCCTGGCGTTTCAGAGCTTTGTACACTCGACATAGTCGATCGTAATTCGGTCGCCCCCGTCAACGCTTGTTCTCCGGTCGCGTCGCCCGACTATTGATTTGACCCCGGCAACTGGAAGACGATTTTCAATAAAATGCCAGGTCTTCGCGGGAATATTTGCTGGGGCCACAGGGTATTCGGAGCCTTCGGCGAGTACCCGTCCCTTTCAGGGGAACTGCCCTCTTCACCGGTTCACATCTCGACGAACGCCTACTACGGCCAACATCACATCGTCCAGGATAGGCTGGAAGCTTGCCCGTTGAACGATCAGAGCGCAATGGAAGTCTCGGAAGAACCGGAACCTGCTGCCGTCCGGACGCTGAAACGGTTCAGGAACGAACCGGTGCAAACTCAGCTCGTCAAACGGATACGCCAAGGTGATTGCTGAAACTCGTCTCTACAAAAATTCTTTGGCAATTACCACACTCTACGGTTTGTCGTTTTTCTCGCTTTTCAACTGTGATGGTTTATTATTGCCCTTTCTTGAAAAAATAATTCGGTCTATTGGTCATTTGGGTTTTTTAAGGGAAAAGGTATACCTAGGTAAACATTGAATATTAAAATTATTAATATAGTTTTAAAACTGTAGTTTTAGTTTGAAATCGAATCAATATTTATAGGTGAAACTAATAACCCTAATTCATCTGCTGAAAATTCAATGTAATCGGCTCGGATCGATTGAAAAAATGTGAAAATTGTCACTCGTTTACCTAACACAATTGTTACTTGTACTTTTTAAAAATGATGAAATACATTACGAAACCTATTTACCTATGAAACCGTTATTCAATAGGCGTTTGTGTCAATAATGTAAACTAGAACTTTCCCACACTCGCTCCTCGCTTTTATCAATTTCTCATCTTACGCCTTTCCTTCAAATTGAAGATTTTCCTCCTACAATATCAGATGGTTTTGTTGAAACCGGGTCAGTGGTCAGTGACCTCATCCACCTCCTCGAGAGAGAAGCAATTAGTTGTCTGTGGAGGGGATTCGACTCTACAGTTCTGCTCGTGAAGACAGACAAGAACGTTCACGGTTGACCTACTTTTAACCCATGTTACCTGGCCGTCTTACCTGAGCGATATTCTCTCCTTCCGTATTGCAAAGAGCAACAGTAAAATAAACTGTTCAAGTCGTCCATAAAAATTATATAACTCTCACTTCAGAATGAAAGGGTATTTTCTTAAAATATTATCGTTAAAAAAAAAATTATTCGAAGAAGTTTCATCGGTTAAAAGTTCTTGCATTCAGAGGACACGAAAAACATTCAGGAAAAAATAATAATGATAATTTTCAACAACACAGTGAACCCTTCAGGAAGATCAAAGCTTGGTAAACGCGAATCAGTGGCAATTCCTTAATAAGTTTTCAAATTTCGCATTAAAAAAAGGTAGATTTTGTCGAAATTCTTTTGTCCTAGGTGATGGGCAAAACGAAGAGGATCTGCGATTTATGGAACACTACCTGAAGCAGACCCATGGCTGTGATTATTTTTCTTACAAACAATCCGCGTGAATTCCCGGAATCATTTTTTGTATAAATTTGTTTATTAAAAAAAAAAAATTCTCTCGCTGTCTTTGTAATTTTGGAGTTTGAACAGTAAAATGTAGAAAACGTTTTACGTAAATGTAGCTCGGTATACGGTTCGAATTTTTTCCCGCGTGTAATGGTTCGAAAATTTTCCTATTCTGTATTGATCGAAATAAAAATTGATCGCACGAGGTGTCCCATGTTTTCGTTATCGAAAGCACTTTATTTGTATAGTATTCTGCACAAGTTCGTCATAGATAACTTCGTGTATTCGCAATTGGTGGCGTTGCTAATAAAAAATTTACTGCGATGTCGTCAATTATTCGAACCTATGTGGTTATTATATCGCACTGGAATTTCTCGAATTCGGATGTGTACACAGCGATTGCGAGTGGAAAATAATGAGTTCCGAGTGTCAAGATTAGCCCTGGCCGAAAATAGACGTTCAGTCAATTTCCTAGCTCGCTCGCTTTCGATGGAAAGTCGCCAGAAAGCTTATCTCGGAAATTTCCACAGTCGCTGAACTTTATTTGCATTAAATAGGCGGCCTGAAGTTGTAAATAAATTGAATTCGCAAGCAAAGGCGCATCATAAGGAATTAGTTCATTAACAATAATTGTTCAGCCAAGGCCAGAGCACGTGTTTTGTCGAAATGAGGGTTAATTCACCTTAGGGACGGAAAAAGAAAACTTATTTTTAAGAAGTCAAAAATAAATTTAACTTTATAGCCTCTCTGCATCTCTATATTCGGCACAAGAGCAAACCTTCACCCTAAAATTATGTTGAGTTCGATTTTTCTTCAACAAAACATTCCCTCGACGTACAGCGACACGAGAAGAAATAATTTTGATTTATTATACAATAATAAACCATTGTTATCGCCGAAGAAAAATTTTCAAACCTCCCTGAAAACTGGTTATACGTTTCAAGGCATGTAGTATCCTAATATCCAATAAAAGCGCTGCATATGATGGATAAATACAAATATGTTTTAGAAATTACAAATTTAAATGAAAAATCAACGTTTGATTGGAAAAAAGGAAATTAATTTATTTAAATTCATTTTGACCGGAAAAGCTACTGTTTTCTAAACATCAAGGGAAAACACATCTTTAGTGGCACAAAATAATCCCACTCGCAGGTTTGAGGGAGCTGAAAGGAAAAAAAAACAATTTCCATCGGTATTTTTTCAACTGTTGAATATATTTTTATTCTCCATAATGTCTCTATACATAAAATTAGGGATATAGCTTTTTTGCAGTCTATTTCTTTTAAGTAGTTAACTATAGGTGAAGTGTTCAGTGTAGAGTTTACTTTCCATTTGTCTGTTCAACTAGCATTTTAACTAACACATTTTGTACACACTGACTAAATAGAGAAATATTGTCAACTGATAGCGGGAAAATTATCCATTCTAACCTAAACGGAAAGGGGACGAGATATGAATTTTCGTTTCAAGTTGACAAAACTAAAACTCAGAACTCCCGCTACGCTGATTTTGAATAGAAGTTTTCCCAAGGCCCTTTGATTAAGGCTAGTTAGCAACTGTTAATAGTAAATCCACTTAAAATGGATTTCTTGGGTTGTATTCATAAAAATCAGCGGCTCAAGTTAACAACGTTCGCTTTCTGAATCCAAAAAGCGGCCAATTTAGCTCACTAGGTTTTAAGCGAAAATCGTTCAACACCATGATTATAAAATGAAAGAAGAACAGAGAGCAACATCATAATTTTTCAGACCCACATCATTTTGTGCCCGCTACTATAAGAGAATGTACATGAAATTCCCATTGCTTGTCGACAGTTGGTGCAAGGTATCATTTTCAGATCATAAATCATTATTTAAAATGAATGCGCATTATGTAACCATAATTTTAGAGTAATCAGTTTCAACGGCACAATTTTAAAGAAAATTTCAATTCCAACATTGAAAAAGAAATGTTTGCGAACGCATATTAGCTTTATATCAATTCAATAAAGGTCAAACATAATTTTTCCCAGCATCAAGGTGTTGAACGACGGACAAAAAAAGCAATAAAGCATTGAAAGAACTAAAATACTCTCATCGCCTACTTGGAAAGCTAAAACATTGGGAAAATCGCATTTTTTCCATCTAACAAATCACAATTTCACATCACAAGTGCACGGACGAGTGCTGTGCAGGTTTTTCCTTTAAAATATGAGAATCTCTAATAAACTCAATGCTTTCAAGGTTTGAACGCACGTAAATTCTATCATAGAATTGGAGAGTTCTATTTTTTATGTTAATACAGAATAAACGAATCACTAAGAAAAAAATTGTTTTCTTCTCATTTGTTCAACAGTCTAGTTTGTCATGAACCAGTAAAAGGCCAAAGCGAATCTGAAATTTCCGATTGAATTTCGTCGAATGAGAACTGTTCTACGGTCGGCTTATCATTTTTCTAATAACCCCTAATTTTCTGCAATATTTCGGACATTCCGATTTACTTCAAGAAGCATTCAGTCTCTATACACTATTTACAAATCTTATGTATACATACTAACAAATAATTAACAACAGCTCGACGACGAAGCCCGAAATCTTATTTTTTCTCCTTCAATTCAATTCTTTATTTTTTTTTTGTTCATTTTTTCTCAATTATCATTATTACACTTAAGTACAGGATAACATGCCGCCTCCAGAACATAATGATATGGATCTATGTCCAAATAACCGGTTGACTTAGAAGGAAACGTAAATTAGGCGATCGGTTGGTTTCAACCCTCAACATTTAAAACAAAGTTGGACCAAAACATCAAGTCTCCTCTAGGTTTGTAATTTTTTCAAAGAAGCAAGACCATCAAGGTATTTATACCGCCATGAGTACCCTATCATCACCTGCAACATGTTCTACTGGCAACAAGAACGAGTTGACGTGACCATTTTTGTTATCTCAAGCGCTGCCTTATCACACATTTAAATCACAATGTTCTACACAGCTGCGATCACAACATTTTTACTAGCGGCTAATTAAATAGCACTCTCAACTCGAAAACCCATGCTTAGACTGTCAAATCAAATTTACAACACTCGAACGTCAATTATGGAAATTCTCCCACGTTTGTCTTGCGTCTTGCATTGCATTTTTTGGCTTTAACTGTTGCATAGCCAGCACTTTGAAAAGAGAGACGAGTTTAACACAGTTAGCGTGGAACAATTAGCGCTTGGTACAATAAATAATGGTCAAGGCAACTCGACGGTATAGGATTAGAACTTTCTTCTGGAAACGAATATTTAGTCATTTCGTGCCTCTTCAATTGAATGTGTATCACAATGAACAACTAAAATGGTGTAAGTGAAGGTTCAGTTGGTGCGTGCGGCAGTAAAAGCCCCCAGTGGCGACTTTAAACGTCAAGGTAGAATTGAGCAGCAAAAAGGCAGTTGGGCTTGGCATTAGTGAAAATTGCAACAGTTTAAAAATGCTTACGTTCGAAGATAGAAGTCAAATTAGATCATTTCGCAAGTAATTCGTTCAGACAAGGCGACGAACGTCGAAGGACGTTTATAATCAACAGTTGTCATAAAATTGAAGTAACTAGTAGCGAAAAATAGGGAAAAGCCAATTCACGTTAGAGAAGAGTAAAAAGTGCCGATTTGTGATGTCAGAGTAGATTAACAGGATAACACGAGAGCTTGAGTGTATTTGACGTGTCAATATTAATTCAATAGGTAAACAAGTCTAAAGGGGTAAAATTGTTTCGAGATCGATAAAATAAATGCATGGTCATTAAAATACTACGAGGTGTAACGACAGAAAATAAATCATCATATCGCTTCAACAATACGGATAGTAATATTATTCTCTGTGCGAGTGCGGGTTGGTCACAAATGAATAAATTCTCAGCCGTTCAGAAATCACAATGAGACTAAAAAGTAAAAATCGAAACACAATAGGATATTCTCGAACGAATTCTATTGTTTACATAACCTAAAATCATTAGTCTACTAGGTACTTGTAATGTTCGCACGATTGAAAGTTTACCTTAGCCATCGGACTACAGTGAAAACCTGGTATTTTATAATAATCACTAGAGAAACGTAAAAAGCGCTCAATTTCTTATACGACTGAGAATTTGATCAATTGAAACCTTCAAAATACTACAACTGATCATGGAAGAACTATCCCTTGAATTCAAACGATCACCGAGCGATAATAGGCAAGTTACCATAATTTTGGCGCAGATAAATCTAAAATAAAACTACCTAATTTTCGGACAGTTGGCTAAAAGCGAATTCGATAAGGTATTTACTGTAAGTCCCTAGTATCTGCTTTTACAAAGGTAGCGTCAAAATCATGTTTCCACATTTTACGGACTGAACACCAACTTACCACACTTCTGCATAACATCAGGAAAAAATAGACTTACGGTTAGGTTAATAATTTAAAAGAAAAACTAAGGAGGGGATAACGAAGAGAAACTCGGAGTCACAGCCTATTGAGATGGTGGCGAGGATTCGACTGTAGAAGCGGTCGCTGATCCGTCAGCAGAGATCGTTCCATCCGCAGAAATCGTAGGAGGCGGAGGCGATTCAGGCGGATCGAGCAATTTCAGCGCTGCCACCAGATCAGCAAGAATTTCTGTCTCGTGTGAGTCGATCAATTGAAAACGGGAGTTGAAGAGAATCACGTGAGCGAACAAACAGTTGAGATGAGCGTGCAGGTTGAGGAGCACAACCTCACGAAAGTGGCTGTGGTAGACGTGGGCCAATACGTGGAACAGCAGGCGAAGAATTTTGCGCACGATTGACTCGAAAGAACTAGGAAACTCGTTAGCTGAAGAAATGAAAACAATTCTCAATCTAAATCGGTCTATTGAAATTTAAAGAGTTGAGAAAAAAAATAAAAAATTGGCGGTCATGGAAAAATGAGACGAGAAAAATGCGTTCATCGATAAAATATTCAAACACATTTTCAAAAACACCAGCTACAACATGCGAATCGGAAAGAACCAATTAGTTCAATACACCGCAGATCAGTGCTGCAAACCTGAGGGATTGCCCATAATATCCAGGGACCCAACATTAATGGATGATTCAACATCGCGTCATGTGAAACGTCCCTTCCTTCGACACGTCTGATCTAATCTTTTGATGCATACCAAAAAGAGAACCGTCTTATCAATTATTTAAAGGAGTGAAAGCATTTTCCTTACCATATTTAGTAGGGAATATTGCTTCGTCGGTAATCGTCTTCTGTGTGAACGTCATAACGTAATCTATATACTGAGGGGCTGCCACTTTTGTTTTCTTCCCTTTTTCGTCAAACCATAGATAAGTTCTGGAAAATATTGAGAATTCAGAAAAACTTTGCCGTGGAAGAATCGGAAAAATTGAAATACATTTACTTTAAAAAGTTTAATAAATATTGAACAAAAATTAAATATTTAATTTCTTTAAAATTCTCACCTCAAATGGGGTCCAGACATATCGGGGCATCCGGACATTGTGCAATATTCGGAAATCGTACCATACACTAAATTTATGTGGTCGAAAAACGCGATAGCTGAAACAATTGGGATATTAATAATATTTAATCGAAACAAATGGTTCGGGCTGGTTAATATGCGAGTGACTGTAGTGAGAAATTAAAATGTTTTTCAAAAATCTACTAAAAAGTATTTTATCATCGTTCAGTTCGGCAAGTACACTCCAAAAGATCGAAGAATTTGTGTAGAAAAGTCGGGATAAAATACACTAAACAAACTCGCTAGACATATATATTCATCGCCGAGGATGAAAAATTAATTATAAAAACATACTTACCTAGGCCCGATTAAAAAAAAAATCATTGGAGTACGGGGGCGTCAAACGTGAGCTCCCACAGCGAACAATAATAAACATGAAATATTATGAGCGTTCAGGAAGCAGGTATAATTTCAACGGTAATCACGCGGAGCTTGTGCCAGTTTAAGGTAACTGAAAATGATTCAAGGCGTCGTAACCTTTAAACACGAAAGAATAGTCAGACGCGAACACTCCTATGAATTAGTCAAAGACGAGAATACAGATGCGCAGCCGAAACAGGAGAGGCGCTTGAGAAATTCTAGGCTTAGCTCATGCAAATGCAGACCTTCGAAATCTTATTTCCATACATCGTGGAGCAAGGTGATACAAAAAACTAATCTTCAATGAGATCATGAGAGGAAAATGTCACCGAAATATCCAACTTTCCCTATTCTCACGAATCTCAGGATAAAGCAAAGATTGATAAGTATCTAGGTTAAAACGTGATCAACAGTTTCAAAGCCTTCAAGCTATACCATCTATATGAAAATGAATTCGGCAATGAGTGTAATCGCATTGCCAAGAGGAAAATGAGGAAAATAAAAATTATCGCTGTAAAACTCATGTGACCTAGTCAACATTGTAATTTAATCAGTTGTTTATTTAGTTTAAATAGAACTTACTGTGCGAAGCGAGCCATTCATTGTAGTCGAGCCCAGCTGGAAGATCAACAAGAACTTTCAAGTCGATTTCGGGACATTTCCTTTCCAAAACAGCCTCTTCCAAATATAGTTTCGGTTCTTCGGAACTGACTGATGACGACTCTTTGTCTTTGCGACGAGCTTTGCTGTAAAATTACACCAACAACATTTAAAATTTATGGGTAGGAGGAAAATAGTTTGAAGCTTAACAAAAGATTGAGGAGAGTTGTTAGGGAGGATGACATAGGTTGACTCAAGCGTGAAAAATTAATTTCAGTTTTTGGTAGAGCCCGACTGGCACCCTAGTGGGCCCTAGGCCAAATTTGAACTGTCAGTAACAAAGTAAATATGGCTCGATTTTTTTTTTAATTTTTAAGAAAATCATTCGTCCTGAAATTGTACAATCCACGAATTCCACTAATTTCAAACAATCTATATCGTTATATGGATTTAAGCGTTGAGGCCATCATCATTGACAATTAGCTCATCATCGGTTGTAAGATTGATACTACTTATTCTATTTGTCTCCTATCCAAATTTCTCTTGTGCAATCGTCACATCCGTAACATCCGCTCAACCCCTAAAAAACAAAGGGTCCCGCTCAGTTTCCATACAGTTTGAATAAGTCTAATAATAACTTTTATGACAGGAAAAAATCCTAGATAACCCTTTAGCGAATTTCCTATACCTGTAGAATCTTACTTCCATGTTTGATTCTGCAAAAAGGTATATCAAAATAATCATAAACTTTCAAGCAATTTATATAAGAGACATATCAAAGTTGGTAAAGTAACAAAAATAAAGGTGTTGGGAAAATAAATCATAGAAATAATTTTGAAGTAATGTCTAGTACTAAAAATTAGAACAGTCGTGAAAAAAATCCTATCGACAATGATCTCAAATTAGCCATTTTTCTAGTCAGCAGACCAGAAGAAAAAAAAAAAAAAAAATCTAATCACGAAATAGGTTGATAACAAGGAAGTTCGGAGCGCAAGAACGAAAAATGTCATTTACCTACAACTAATTCACTATTACCTAGCAATAAAAATGACTAAAACCCAATTTCGCGTCCTGGTCCTGGTTTTTATTAAATACTGTTAAAAATTAAATTATTCCAAAAATATTAACAATTATTACTTAACATAGTAAACAATTATTTAAAAAATCAAACTATATAAAATAATTGAACTTACTAGGTACTGTTATTAATGTTATTTTTACCACTGCTTTTATTAATTCTATCTCTTAAAAATATTTAAGATTCAAAAACATCTCTTAAAAATACAATAAATTTCCTAACGAACAAAATAGGCACTGTTAGAGAAATCAGAAGATAATATTGTCTGCCATCTACTTTACATACATTAGGGATTTCTAGTTTTCGATCGATAGTCAAACAATAAAAAACCTCGGAAGTTAACGCTATTGAAGGAAGGTATGAGTCAACGTTAAGCTGACGCAATTCGACAAGGAAAACGTGTGATGGGAAACTATACAACGTTTTCAATTCACACAGGTACTTTTAAAGCATACCACAATGCTTCACGGTTAAAAATAGGAACCATGAGAAGTTTATTACCTACAGGCTTCAGAGGAGAATTAAACGATTTATTTTTTCTGAGAAATGTTAGAGTTGACAGAAATTTCCAATACCAAAAGGTGACATAAAGGCATCTATTAATATAAATACTACCAGAAAGATAGCTTGCCCGTGAAGTTAACAATAAAGAGTTAAAAATTAAGTAAACAGCTCTAGGACATCTCTGTTTTACGATTGATAAACGTAACCTAAATACATATGGATCGAGCATCGAAATGTCGTGGCATGTTAGCACGATAGGAATAATTCAATCAATTGACAGAAAATGCTCAGAGTACAGTCAGTAAAAATCAAAATATTTTCAATAAGCGGATAACCCGGAAGTACGGTATGTGACCCAGGCGATAAAAATCAGCCGTCTTTCAATCGCATTTCAAGACCTTAAGCGTTCAAATAAATTGAATTTTGCTGCCAGTAAAAATCAAAACACGCACTAGTAAGATAGTAGAACTGTGTGTGTACCAATGAATAAAAATCAAGGGTCCTCTACAAGCCATAAAGAACATTTCAAGACCTCAAATTTATGGCCTAAAAAATTGAAATAGAAAAAACGTTGAACGGTTATCTTTCGGAAGTACTGGGTGTTATCGTAAATCTGTAAACGGCTAATATTGCAGATTTACAGGGAGAACATTCCTGAAAATATCATCGAGTAATTTTCATTTTTCAGGGAGATAGTAGGTCGATTTATGTCACTTTTAACCCTACAGAAACACAGACAGACACTTGTTCAGAAAGTTTTTCTGAATATAGTCTTATGAAAACTACTTCCAAATTCATCATCTCTGTTCCGAATTCGACTTTTCGGACGAACTCAATACTTCCATTTACCACGCAAACGTGGAAGTAAAAAGTAATCACAATTCTATATCCACTTACCGATTGAAGTGGGTTATCTTCAAGTTTGATTGTATCAAAGACAAAATAATCAGAGACCCTCGATAGTACAATAAATTACGTAATCTTCAATCAGTGATTTTACAGATACCTACGTGATCGTAAAGAACAGGCTGAAAAACGATAGCTAGAACGTGATCTTACTATCGAGTGCGATCTTTCGACTTGAATGCGCATTAAGATCAAAGCAATCGAACGTTCGGATTTCGAGCGTGTTCGAATTTAATAAATTGGACGAATCATGTAGCAAGATAATCGGTGGTTTCATCAATCGAGCGAAAGAAAATGAGAATAGAATAATGTCGAATTGGAATATAGGACGAAAGGCGCAGAAGGTGACATCGCCTGATGCGGTAGGAAAAATCGATAAGACGTTGAAAACTACTGTCGAGTCGATCTATATGAGATCGGAGAATATTCGATTACTACGTAAGAAAAAATACAAAAATAACAAACAAAGCAAAACCAAACACTTACCCCATAAACCAGTCCACGGTATCGCGGAGGTACTCTGGTAGCCTATCCAGCTTGAATGAGTTGCGCTACCCTTCGGTGTAAAACCTCAATTCAAGGATGATAACATTCAGGAAACGGGAGAAAATCGGACGACGATTCGCCCTTGAAACGGGTCCGGATTTCTTATGTTCCTCACAACATCTTAGCCAGTAAATCACCTGAGAACATGGCGAAATCTATCACCTCTTTCGGTTCATACCTCGACATCTGCAAAGGATACCTCTAGGCTATTCTGACCAGGCTCGAATTTTCAAAATTTCCGAACCGAAAATCACCCGCTCGATCGCTGAAAATCCACGGTCGGCGCAGTTTTTATCGTCGACGCGAAGAGGCAGTCATTTCGGCGTGAAATCGTCACACACAGGAAGACACAGCACTAGCAAGATCACGAAAAATGACGAAAAATAAATCGAAGTCGAGACTCAACTGATGGGGGATGGAGAGAAGAGTAGGGGAATTCGAGGTCAAGCAGCTGAGAGCTTATCACCAAACGAAAGGTAACCGAGCGCATGCGTCAGGTGAAAAAGTGGCACATTCATCCGGCAGTGTTACCTGGCGCTCATAATAAAATACTCAATTACTGTAATTTTATTGCTCTACGTAGCACTGTAACATTTCGAAATAATTTATTGTGAATTAACTGAGTAAATATCATCAAATATTATTTGAAAAGAAGGAAGGCTGTCGCTTGAATGATAATATTAGCAATACAGCTCTTGCAGTTATCTAGCGGCGATTGAATTAGCTAACCGGATAGAAGTTGTTTCTAAAAAATCCGCTAGATTGTATTTTTATATTTAGTTAGAGAACGCGTTGGCCGAATTGCTTGAAGCAGGTTGCGAAATTTCGAGGTGGGTGTAGTTTTTGCCGCAAAAAATGCAGACGCTTCTAATTACTTTCATTAAATATTTTCCCCCGCTTGAGTTGGTGACGAAATCGACTCATTTTGGTTTATTATTAAATAATAAAAACCATCGTAATCGCCCAAGAAAAACTTTCTACCCCCCCCCCCCCCCCAATTAAAATGTGATGTTTTACTTTTCAAAGTACACAGAATTAACGTTCTGTCCGTAATTTTTTTCTGACAAAACTATAGGAGCTGCATTGTACGTGAGATGTTCACTAAAAATCAATCCTGGTCTGACAATGGCAAAATCCTTTACCCAATCACTAACTTAATTTTAAGGGTATTTTTGGGGTCTTATAGGGTTAAAGGAGGAAATTCGTATTTTTGTAGGTTTTTTGGACAACACTGTAATTTTTGGTGCTGAATCGGAATGAGACCATAACAGAGACCGTAATTTAACGGTTCACTAGGTAAGTTTTGCAGCTTTTGTGTGATAAACTCGACATTTTGAGAAATTTGGTTAAATAAAAATGGCATAGTTCGAGAACAATAAAAAAACGTTCTATACTCGTCAAACACTCTCTTAAGCAATATCGTTAGGTGAATAATTTGATTTTTAATTAGGTAGATAATTAAGAAAAAGAAAAATGATTAAAGTTACAATAGTTGTGACGTAGTTTCCTATTATAGTTACCAATCTGTTGTCAGGTCGAATCGTTCACAAATGTACGGGATAGTTTCAACACAAGGGAAGAAATAATAATGAACTACTGTTTTTCATGTGCATCGTTTTCAGAAGGGGAATCATTGAGCTCCAGAAACGTTAAAACAATGAGAAAAAGGGAGCCAAGAGCCGAGTCTGTTTCAAAATGTATAATAAATTATACTCTTCATCTCCAATTACTCGATTTATTCAAGCCTCACCAATAAAATTTCGTCCCATTGATCCTCCAATTTTTAATCCCCAGTTGAAGATTAGTCGATGATATCCTGTTGATGGTGCGTGAGGTCTATGGCTTCTCCCATAAGTGGGCCTGAAAGAACAGCACATCAGGACGGAAGTTTGTCAATTCAATTTGCGCTATTAGGATAGTCAAAAAACAAAACTTTTTTGTCAATGAATACTAAAGTTTTGTTTATTATAAGTAAATTTTACCAATAACAAATCTAGATTCTGCATATTAGACAAGGGGCACAAGAGGTACTCTACTTCGGCAGGTGTTAGAACCACGAGGCAACCGTATTCAAGGAATATAGGTGGATCACAACACCGATCAAATGACAAGAGTTCCGTACACAAGTCGTTTTGATTAAAAATTATTATTTGAGTGAATTGTAATAGTAATAACAGTCTAAAGGGATCATACACATCTGAACACAATCTCAACCAGTTCTAGCCACTTGCTGACTCTCAAAGAAAATTTGCTACAACTGCAGCGACCAATTTCAAAATTCAGTTTTGCAAATCTGTAAATCAGACCAGATGCAGTAACAGAACATCTAACCAATGGGACGTCGTTTCTAAAACACCGTTATGGAGAATGTTACTTCCTCGGGCGTATGAGAAGAATTCAATTTCAGAGCGCAGCTGCTCCAACACAAAATTGACACACGTGATCTGGAGAAAATGTATCGATAGAACTGATAATCCCATAAATACCAAAGTGCATGAGTGCAAGACACTTTTCATTATCAAAAGACTGCACTAGACTCTCCTGGAGTATCCTCATAATGGGCTGCAACTGACCAAGCTTGGTAGTAGTCGGTTGACTCAGTCTTGGGCGTGAGAACCTACCTTTAAACACCAAGCAGTATATTATAGTCTTAGAACAATAATCAAGATCACCTCTGCCAAATTAGATTAAGCTTGGCCAACTCGAGGAGGCAGCGGGCAGAATAAACTGAATGGCAAGTAAATGAGTGGAGGCGGAGCCTAAGTAATTCATTAGACAGGTGCAGGTTCTTGAGAAATTCAAGACCATCAGCACTAGTCGAAAACCAACTGAAGATCGTGAATCAGTGCTAGCACCCTCCACGCTTTCCGTTAAACCTTATTGCAAACTGACTAAAAAAAATTAGGCTACTTTAGTGTACAAGATCCACAACCCATATAGCCCATTCATACTTTGGAAACCAGTTCAGGGATTCCTTAAGTCTTCAATAGGATCGTTTCTATAAGACAACCTGATGGAAACATCAGGTTTTCAGCTATTGGTAGATCACCATCAGAACTTTGGTTCACAAAAATTCACTACTTATGTAGGAAAACAAGACTCCAAAGCAATCCAAAACTTTCACATAAGAGAATGAATTCAAATAAACATAGGTCAAAGTTTTTGAATTTCAGTTCACGCTTGAGGATTATACTTATAAATACAATGGGGTCTAAAATAAGAGCTGTGTCAGTTCTGCTCACATAGTCCGATCGTCAATTTATTTACACCCTGAGAATTTCAAGGGCCTTATTGTAACAGATGGCAATCCAATCGGGTTGCGTGGCTCCCCATTGAATCTGGTTGATTTCTCCTTCAGCTGCAGTATAGGCAAGGATGGGATCTTCGATAGCTCGCGGCATTTGTTGAATGTCCCAGATCAACGCCTGGTGGTCATCTCCAGCAGTACAAATATGGCACGACGAGTGTGGCGCCCAAGCGATACCTTTTAGAGACAAAGAAATAGGCATATACAAAAGCAAATAGACTTTAGTCATTGAAAATCTTAGTGACAACCAATACTGACCATTTACACAGGCTCTATGGTTGTTCAACCGAGCAACAGGCGTGCACGGAACGCGGACGTCGAGTATGATAACTTCACAGGCGTCCATAGCGACAGTCGCTAAGTAATTAGGGTCCTGTTTATTCCAGGCAAGACGAAGCAAAGGTGTATGAGCGGGATCTTCATAGATGATTGTCGAATGTTCAAGGTGGCGAAGGTCAAACATGCGAACTGAACCGTCAGCACCGACAGAAGCGAACATATCCCGACCACCACCAGCTCGGCTGAATGCAATGTCGTAGACTTCTTTATCATGAGCGATCAGTTGTGTCTTCACGTGGCCCATCACTGTATTAACCCGCCCAACGACCTGCACCACAATTACATAAAAATAAATAAGTAAAAAACGCTGCAAATGATTGTACAGTGGTTTATTATTATTTCGCTTCAATATTGATTTCAGAAGACTATCCATTTGTCATTTTAAATATTCCGAACATTTTTGAACATTCCCACCGAAAAACAGATGGTAACTATAGGGGAAAACTCCGTAGCAACTATTTTATTTTAATCATTTTTATTTTTCTTAATTTCCTAATTAAAAGCTAAACTTATCGCCTAACGATACAGCTGGAGAGAGTGTTTGACGACCTTTCCAATGAGTATAGAACGATTTTTATAGCTCCAAGAACTCTCGAGTTATACCCTCATGTCAAATTTCTGAAAATCTCCCAAATTTGGCACAAAAGCTGCGATAACTCGAGAACCAATAAAGCTATCGACCCGGCGATGGTCTCATTCGATTCAGCGTCCAAAAATCTATATAATTTGATACCACGTACACATTTTTTTGAAAAACCTTGGAAAATATGAATTTTCTCCCCCTCAAAACCCCCCAAAAATACCCTTAAAATGGAGCTAGCAAGTTGGTTCAAGAATTGGGCCGTCGTAGGACCGAGATTGATTTTTGGTGAAAATTTCAAATTTTTAGCTCTTACAGTTTGGCCGGAAAACTGCTAACGGCGTACGGCGGACGGCGGACGGACAGAATTTTTTTTATTGGATATTCGGATTCTACATGCCTTGAAACGTAAAACATCAAATTTTGAGGGGGGTTATAAATTTTTTTTTCTTGGGCGATTACAATGGTTTATTATTGAATAATAAACCAAAATGTATCTTTGAGGTCAATCTATTCTGGTAGAGAAATGCATAGTAGAGAATGGATATTTTGATTGATTTGCACCTGCTGCGTTTCAAGTCCCCAAATTGTGCAAGTTGTATCAATGCTAGACGTTCCAATCAGATTTGGGTCGACTTCATTCCAGTCGAAACATGTCAGCGGAGCGCAGAAATCGGAATTTTTGTTATTGTTCAAAACGCATTCAAGGCGGGTCTCCGGTTCGCCAGCTCTCCAGATTCGCAAGTAGTCCCCACTGGTCGCCAGAAGATCTGGGAAGACACCTGGAAGAAAGAATTAGGAAAATCACGAATAAGAAATCCGTTAAGGTTTGAGGTGTTCAGTCTGGAACAGACCCCGCTACATGAATAATGTAGCTGTAGGGACTCATTCAGCATGCGCAGTCTGTAATTATGGTGTTTCATAGTACAGGTTGGAAGCAACAAACCATCCAGCGTTAGTTCACTTGTACAAAAATGTAAATAAACATGAATTTTTAACTATCTCAACAGGACGACACGATAACATTTAATTTTCCACGCCAGACTCGACCATAGGTACAAGATGGACATAATTATGTAAGCAAATATAACTAATAATAGCAACTGATAATTAACCTTGTACCTCCAATGTGATAACAATTATATGATTTGTGACGTGTCGTACTAGGAACCCTGAAGATGCTCGAATGGGCGAAAGATCTCGGCAAATAAAAGAAACAAAGGAGAAAGAGTCGCCGTGTTTATCTCCCTCTCTCCCCAAAATACAATGCTTGTCTAATACTACATACTTACGCTTGCATTGATTAACAATAATATTCATGATTGACCAACCTTTGCTGTCTGGTATCCACATGATTTTCGTCGTCGGATATGGATGATCGAAGGTGCTCTTCGAGCTGAACTCGGACGTGTCCTCATCGAGACTCACAATTTGAACTTTATTGTTGTATTCTTCGACAAAACTGCCCAACGCAAGGCGAAATCGTTTATCCGGCCTTACGGACCAGTTCATACAGTAAAGCGGCCAGGGTGCTTCGTATTTGTAAATTTCTTTTCTTTTCGGTAGAGCCATCTTTTTCGATCAGTCCACTTTACCAATAATTGAACGCTTCAATAATCTTGCTCATAAAATGCATCCGCCGAGCATCATCTCTTATGCTTAAGAATGTCTTACGAATCGAACCAAACTACAAATAAAAAATCATTCTATCCGCCGACGAGGCTTCTTCAGTGACGTTCACGTGAGTCGCTGCTTCACCATTTAAATTATCACTACAACCGTCGCGTAAAGAAGTCGATGCGCGTACAAAAAAGTTCCAACTCGAGTTAAATTTCGTGGGCAAGAGATTATTCAGACGGAAAGCTTAAAACTTCAACTCGCGGCTGCTTCGGATTGATGCTTCCCTGTTCTCAGTTCTCACTCCACATCCACAATCCAACTTCTTTACTTCTCGAATAGCCCACAAGAGAGCTCGCTTTTCAAGACGAGACTTTGTGAGGGCTTTGGCTAACATAAAAGAAACATAGCCAAGAGGTTGGCGTATGTCGCACGTTTCTTCTACAACTTCCAATGCATATATGAGCTTCAATCGTATTCAGATTTTTCGTACCCGAAAAAGATCTTTTGATGAATTATGAAAAAAAATCAGAGAAGAGGATACGAATTTTGACAAAATGATCCACGTCTGCTACAGATGTAAACATTATTGATATGATAAGACTACCGTCTTCTGTGTCATACTGACGTGACTTCTTCAACTTACGAGTTTGATTTTACGCGACCCTGGTACATTCTATATTTGGGCTTAGTGGTAACTGGAAAGCAAATCTGAAAGGATAAAATGTAATATCGTGTGTGATTTAACGGAGTTTCAATCGGATTGTTCTTAGTTCATCACAGCCATGTGACATTATTGACCGAAATCGACAAAGTATGTTGGGTTTTATTATTGTTGTCGCGGTGATCGCCTTTGCTGCGCGATGTTTAATCCTGATGCACCAGGTGTTCACGATGCGTCGTCCTCCCGAAGACGTCCGCTCGCTCAGCCTCCCCGTAAAAACTATGCTAGTCATCGGCTCTGGAGGACACACAGCTGAACTGCTGAAGATCACACAGCATCTCGACGTTCGTCGGTACCGGCCACGAATTTACATCATGGCTGACACGGATATCACGTCAGAAATGAAAATAATCTCCATAGAATATAACAATAAAGGCGACTATGTCGTCGTGAAAGTACCAAGAGCCCGACACGTTGGGCAGTCGTTTTTTTCGAGCATCTTCACGACAATCTGGTCGATAATTCGCGTCATTCCGCACATGTTGTACCACAGGTGATGTATAATTTCGTTGTAATTTATTGGTAATTAACTGTGAAAATTAAGGGAATTCGCAGTCCGTTTTTACCGCGCTAAACGTGCTGTATAGAAATTACTGTACAAACATAATCAGGTTCCCGTTTGAGATTAGTTGAATCTAGTCGTCTAATCAATGGGAGATGCCGGAACGTTAGTGAATTTCCCGAGTGTTTCGGAAGTAATGATCGCATAAATAATTCAAAGTCCAATCAAGCGCAGTCCATTCCAAATTCTGGAAGATCATGGTCTCATTACTTAGGTTACTTAGGTTTCATAATAACTATATTCCCAATTTTTTCATGGAAATTCTGTATTTTCTTCTGATCGCTGTAGTTTGGCTAACACTCAGTGAAATTTCCCGCGTCGTGTAGTCTATCAAGATGCTGACCACACCAATGCAGACGCATTTGAGCGAAGACTGTGAACCCTTCTTGAAGCACGAGCCTCCTTCAAATTTGTTCTTGATGCATTTTGTGTTTGATCCCGCAACACACGGTAGGGACTCGTTAGCTCCGCCCATTGGAATGCGTCCATTTATAAACAATAATCTACGCAAAGTGTCAAGTGATATTTTGCTAAGCGACTGATGGGAAAGTTTTCAAAAATGTTCTTCCGTTGCTATCAAAAACCGCTAGTCAAATTTGGTTTTTTGCTGGAAAAGTCTTCTTTGAAACTTACGAGTTATTTTCATCAAACTGCGTAAACATGGAAGTAAAAACCTGCTTTACTTTGAAATTCATAAGGTGCATTTTTTTGTTGCAGACCAGAGTTGGTGCTTTGCAATGGTCCTGGAACCTGCATTCCAGTGTGCCTCATCGCTTTCCTATTAAGAGCAGCCTGTATACAGCCGAACAACAGGATAGTCTTTTTCGAAAGCTTCTGTCGAGTCAAGTCTCTTTCCCTCACAGGGAAGATACTCTTGTTCTTTGCGGACCACATATTTGTTCAGTGGCCTGAACTGACGAGGATATATCGTCGTGTTCAGTTTATCGGGTTCCCTTGATACGACCATATAAACGGTTAGTGACCGAATTAACGTGAGGACAAAATTTGTAAAATTTAGACTCGACCGTTGATTTGAATCTTGATTTTCTGATCAGTTGATTCCATCAATTGTTATGGCTTCCACTTCCGAGGAACTTTTATTTTATTGTACAGTTCATACGGTTCAACTACTAAATCATTAACATTTATCATACTTGAGCAATCTTTAAGATGCCCACTTCAAGTGCCTAATCGTGATATTTATGACTGAATCGCCTGCGACGATGTTTGGAAAAAATATTTATTCTTTAAAAGAAAGTAGGTAATCCAAGTTACCCATTAATTCGTGTTATTGGATCAGCTCATCCAGTTGTTGCATTCCTAAAAATAAAACTTGACAAAATATGGGTGTTGAAATTATTTTACCTAGGATTCTTGTAAACGAGTGTGTACATTATTTCAGGGAAGTCCTGTGTGAGCCTGTGATGCATTTACCTAACCCATTAAATGTTTCTGAACTAGGATCTAGCAGAGATCTCAAGGGGTATTTTATAAACCGTCAACACGAACGACGAATTAAATAAATTATAAAAACATAACAACAAAGAACATCACGTGACATTTTTTCTTTTCTATTTGAGCAATTTCACTTGCTCAGATTCCACTTCGAGTTTGTCCACTTCGGGCACGTCACTCTTCGGAAGACCGGCGTGTTCAACTTCAAGAGTGCTCTCGGTGATCACTTTTTGGACGGATTCCCCTTTTTCAGCTAATATATCTTCTATATTACGTTTGCCGTTCATGTCTGAAAACCATCCGAGATTGTCCGCAATAAGATGGTTATTCGCACACCCGTCACACCTGATGACAAGTGCAAAAATAATGTAGCAAAAGGATAATACGACAGGAATTTCACAGAGATTCGAAACCATGCCCAAGTACAAAAATGTGATGTAAGCTCATAAGGTAAAACATACTTCACAATCACGACTCCTTTGGTGTAAGCGATTTTGGAAATGTTTTTGTTGTTGCGCGTGTGGCAAACTTTACATGTAAACCCAAGTTGAAGTTTGCCTTCAAGTTTACCAAGCACTTGTCGACTTGGCACTGTGAGACAAGAGTATCGAGAAATTCTTCTTCCCTGCAATTTAAATCTTCGATTAGATTACATCTTTTGAAAAAGGATTTTCAATATTTTTCCCATTGTTGCATCAATTATTAGGATGGTGAATCAAGGAAAACTAGACGTCTCACTCTGAATATTGATTCATTATTCAATAATGAACCATTGTAATCGCCCTAGAAGAAAAAAATTGTCTAAACCCTCCTCAAAATTTGATGTTTTACGTTCAAGGCATGTAGAATCAGAATATTCTATTTTTAAAAAATGTCCGTCCACCGTCAACACTTTTCTGACAAAACTATAAAAGCTAAATTCTTGAAATTATCAACAAAAATCAATCTTGGCCCAGCATTGGCTCAATTCTTTAACCAAGTCGCTATCTCTGTTTTAAGGGTATTTTTGGGAGGATTTGAGGGGGAGAAAATAGGTATTGGTGTAGAATTTGGGAGATTTTCAGAAATTTCGCATGGGGTATAACTTGAGGATTTTGGGAGCTATAACTATCGATCTATACGAGCCGGATCCTGTAAAGAGTGGGTCATAAATATAATTAAGAATAAATTGTTGATATAAAAAGACTGGTCATTCTGAGTTTTTAAAAATACTGTTATTTTTTTTTTAATGAAACCATTTAGATATTTTTAGTTTATTTTACCTACTCTCATTTTACCAATCTAGATGTGGTCCCAACCCTACGACTTCTGAACATTTATTCAAAACACCATTTTTCGAAAAAGTAAGGAATCCTGAATTGAACAGCCGGATTTGCAAAATTCGAATGTCTTTACCGTGACAGTTTGAAAATTTGTAGAAAACATGAATTGTAATTCTGCCTGAGCATGGAATCGGGCGAGCCAAAAGTTAAATTAACTACGGCAAAAGCCATTTCGATCACATTATTTTTCATGATATTCAAACACTGAAATCGGCCAGTAATTTGAGAATGGCCCACAATCATTTGCAGCATTTTACTCTTGGCCGAGTACTTGAGAAAATTCGGGAGACGACACGTAGTGTAGTAACTGGGCCGGAGGATGTCCAAAGCGACTAGGAAACAATGAAATGGCTCATGGATTTCTGGATGTCATCGTCACAACCGAGGACTCACATCAACGTAGGCGAAACTATTCACTCGAAGGCGGCTGCAGACGCGAGCATGTCGGTCGAAAGGTGCAAATTTGCAAACCTGAGGCAACCGGCAGAATAACCAACGGAGACTCATGATTTCACTCCTAAAACAGAGGGCCCATGAAATGATCAGGGTTTAGAGAATATTGACTAACGATTTTCAGGGCCGCTAAACATCAAGAGAAGCTGGCGAGGCCTTAAAACCAAATGTTCAAGGTAAGCCAATCAAAAGGAAGTCCAGATATATTATTAACACTTACCGGAAAATGTCACTGTCAACTAAGCGAGAGATAAGCTCTTTTGTTCCACATGAACAATACAAAGTCAATAAACTGAAAAATTTCCTTTAGTGCGCAAAACGGATACAAGCGGTAGACAACTCATGCTCAGAGAGATTTGCAATTCGCGAGTGATGCAATAACAGAAGAAAAATTTTTTTCATTCCATTTCAATATAACTCGATATAAACATTAGCTGCTATCACAGTGAGAAAACTAGAGATAAGAAGTTCTACCAGTTCCCAACCAGCAACCGCTTTTAAAATGGCGTTTCATTAACTGCCCTGTATAAATTTATGCAATAAAAGTATTTCGTTTTGTCAAAAAAGTGTTATTGGGGGACGAACAGATTTTTTCTATTGAATATTCCGATTATACATGCCATAAAATGTAAATCATCGAATTTCGACGAGTGGTTAGATAATTTTTTTTTCTCTTGTGTGATTACTATGATTGTTTATAGTTGAATAATAATCAGAAAAATACTAAACATTAAAATTTGAAATTAATTGTCCCTAGCAAAAAAATATCAAAATTATTCTAAATAATCGTAATTTCCTAGGACGACGGCGGTTGCATGAACTATCTTATCACTATGATAAGGAGTGGTTAACTCTACCTCGATAGCTCGTGTTTGTTGTGGAATTCACTGTTGCGCTCAGTGAGTATAGAAGTATATAGAGCGGCCTTCCCTATGCTAGAAGGCGAGTGGAAGTATGCTCAACCCCCCCAACTCTCTGGAGGGCCCCCTGCCCTGGGCCGGCCTTCCACTGCACGTGACCAAGTACGCTATTTGAATCCAATTGCTCATCGCCTTTCAATCCAAGTACCTACAGATTATTTAATGTCATTAAAAATAAATAAAATTTTACATAAATAAACCGTTTTCGAAATTATTTGCCTATAAAAAAAACTGAAAAGGATAATATTACGAAAATTCCAACTTCACAGCAACTCAATCATCAACATTACATTTTAAGGGCTACTACTCGTATTGCCGTGACCACTTTGATTGATAGGACCACCTCCCTTAGTAATACAAAAAATAATTATTTCTCATTTCCCAAATGATTGAACGAATTTCCTTTTTATCACTTCGTCTCACTCGTCTCCAGAATGATCAGTTTATGGAGTCGGCGCCTCTCTGACAAAATGAGGACCGGATGATTACACTTAGGTGATGGTTACAAATAAATTTGAATTTCCAGTAGATTAGTAGTAGCCTGAGTAATAAATTAGATGAAACAAGGTTGGGTCAAATCGTAAATATCCATAGGCAAATGTGAAATGGTTTTTAGGAAAAGGCGTAGTCATTGTCATACTGATCTTGTTAAAAATTGGATCTCAAGAATGCTGACTTTTTTTTCAAGTATCATGAAAACTTATTATAACTAAGTTAAGTATATTTTCGCTTATTAACATTCGATTGGCTTCTCCAAGATATTGGGAGAGAGGCACCGACCCAAAAAAAAAAAAAAAAACTATTTTGGAGCCCCGCTCAGAGTTAAAAAGGAAATTCGTTCAATCATCAGGAAAATGAGAAATATTTATTTTTTATATTATTAAGGGAGGCGGTCCAATCAATAAAGAAAAGGTCACGTCAATACGAGTAGTGAAGTAGTCCTTAAAATGTGTAGTTGGTAATTGAGCTGTTGTGATTGAGTTGCGTTAATTTTATAGGAAAATAATTTTGATGTCGGGTTTACTTTATTTTTAAGTTTTTTTTTTTTTAATTTTTCTCTTTTGAGTGCTATACAATACTGAACATCTCTCTTCATCTATTTTACCCAACGTTTCTTTATTGAGTTTTTGTCGCTTACTAATAACAACCTAATAAAATTCATACATCAGTTGAGCACTGCAATTCAAAACTACATTGATTACCTTACTACATTAAATAATTGAAATTCAGAAATTCACCGAACGTTATTTCATTATAATGCAATTATTTGGCCCTAACCACACAAATAATTGAAAATTTGACGCAGAATTCAATTATTTTAACGAAAATGCAATGGTTTGTGCAGTTATTTTTCTACAATCATAAATATTATGGAAAACGTGATTAAAAAACATTTTCTTTTGAAATATAGCCTAAAAAGTATTTATGTTTAGTCCAATCGCGCAAACTAGACGCAAATTGGAACAGTTTAGGTTTACAAGCAATGGAAAGGCAGTTTTCATTCAGAAATTAACGACTTCCAAAAATAGGTCTATAAAAACATTGATGGCTGAAACATTATGCTATGTAACATTATGCTATTATGCCATGTAAAGTTGATTTTTTACCATCGTTGTAAAGTTTTTACTTACTAATTTTAAGTTCAAGAATGTTCTTATTTTTTACTCGACGTGGTTGCGAATGGTTCTTGAAAAACGACAAAAATGTAAAAATCTGTATCACGTTTTTCGTTGCACTTTCTTCTCTACACGCCATATCAGAATACCAAAAATTGGTGTAATTAGAAACAAAATGCGTCCCAAACAATAAAATTCGTATTAATCTATTAAAACAATCCACAATTCCCATCAATAAACTGATTTATTAAAAAGAAGATAAAAGCAGTGCGGAGCGCAGATTCGCCGAGCGAGGAGTTTTGACCTCCAAGGAGTGGGGGAAGGTTGACACATGCCGGTGCCCGCCTAGGCCGCTCTATTAACTTCTATACTCACTGGTTGCGCTCCCCACGTGTACTTCGCGTTCGTGTTGCTTGTGTATACTTTTAATAATAATAAGAGAGCGGTTTCATGAGATCAATAATATTAAGAGAACGGTTTCATGAGAACTTTCTTATGTGTTGACACTCAGTTTTAATAATTCGGTTGAAATGTCCTCGTTTTTCATCCGCCCTAAAACCGCGGGCGGTCAAGCTGATAAAAAGGTTGGCAAACGTCCTCAGAAAGGGAAAAAAGTTAAAGTTCACGATGCGCCGAATCGGCGCGCGAATAAGAAACGAAAATTGTCCCAATCGGATCGAGTTGGCGACGAAGAGATTACCAGTGATGAAGATGAGCTCGAAAATCAGAATCAAAAGCTGGCGCAGTTAGAATCAGACGAGGAAGAGCATATAACGCCTCAAGAAAAGAAACTGCAACTGGCCAAACAGTACCTCGAAGAAATACAGGAAGAAGAAAGGAAGAAAGCAGACGGAGGTAAGGTTCTCACCGTAATCTAACGATTTAAATTTGTTTCTACTCGAATCTAACACTTTAAATTTTCACCCCCCCTAAATTTTAAATTTAAAAATGTTTGGTTCAGTGCACAGTATCTTCATTAGGGTCGCAATACAGCCTTCCTCGTAATTTTAACAGCAATAACCATAGCTTCCTCGTAAATGTACTTAAAACTCATTAGAGCCTGATGTGAATGAATGAATGAATATTGATTTATTCCATTTGTTGAATGAACATAACAAAATAAAACTCATCTTGGTACAGGAATTTACCCCAAAACACGTCCTGTGCGGTAAGGGGGAGTTGATACAATAAATTAAACAAAAGAAAGAATAAAAAACACAAAATAAATATTCTATTTCTGCGGGATATGTATCCTTGTCCTACACAACATAAATACTACTTAACATCTGCGCACAATTATCGACATTGTCAATAAGCCAGGGAAATATTTTTTTCTTGTACTGGGAGGAGACAGGAGGTTAAGAGGAGACAGTATTTCTTTAGGGAGTGGTCTAAGTACAAACGTTAAACTGAAATATATAATATATTATGCCTATTGGTACTTCATAATCTGGTCTGAGGAGCGGGGATGATGGCCTGGGACGCAGGGCGAACGGTATATTTATATAATTATGGTCTTGGAGTCTTGCAAAGACTGAACCATTGGGGGAGTTTATGAAAGAATGACAGCAACTATCTTGGTATCTGTGACACTAACTATCTGTGATAGCAACTATATCATTTTGAAAGCTTTTAATGATACGGACCATGGATTGCAGGTATTGTCGAAAATGGAGCAATCCTGAGCCGGCTTCGTGAAGATGTTCTTAAACAGGAGGGCAAGTTCAAGCGTCGGGTCGCTGATCAGCTGCTCCGAGAATACCCCGATTCTTCAATCGTCCGTCTCCGATGCCCAGATCATAAATTATCTATTACATGCCTAGCGGTTAGTGAGGATGCCCAATATCTGTTCAGCGGCTCAAAAGACTGCAGCATAGTCAAATGGTCGTTAGTCAGTCGACAGAAATTGGGCAGTATACCTCCCAGATACAAGGACCCGTCCAACTTAAATCTCCACGCTTCTTCTATACTTTGTCTCGCCGTGTCTTCAGAGGGTCGCTATCTCGCTGCTAGTGATAAGGGTTTCCAAATCCAAGTAAGTTTCTTCCTCTATGCTAAATTTGCTTCGTATTTAACTAAATAAAGCCATATGTGATTGCAAACGTTGAATGCATCAATCTATTAATTTTTTCCAAATCTGAATAATCCATGGTGTTTATTTTCGTGGCCTAATAGTCTTGCAGTTTCGGCGTACTATGGATCTTCTTACAAGATATATTTACTACTTATTAAATTTTTTTTTCAATTATCATGTAAGTAATTTTCTTTTCTTTATAACTTTTATATTTACAGATGTGGGATGCAGCGTCTCTGGCCCACGTCTTTACATTCAAGGGCCATCGTGCTGCTGTTACTGGGCTTGCGTTTTGTCGATTCACCCAAACTCTCTACAGTGCCTCGAGCGACAAAACTGTTAAGGTCTGGAGCGTACCGGAAAGGGCCTATGTTGAAACTTTATTCGGCCACCAGGCGCCTATATCTTCATTGGACTCACTTTCCAAAGATAGGTATGGTTGAGAAAATGTTGAGAGAAAATATGTTTGTTGAGAAAATATGAGAAAATGAAACTTAATTGGAAGCAGACGACAGCTATGTCATTCTTGTAACCGTAAATCCCATCGTCAATGAATCACAGACACTCACGGCGGGTTTCTCGTCCCACAATTAATTTTGACCGTGGCATCAGAAAACTGCAGGTCGGAAAAATTGTTTCTTGAACCTCTGTATGGAGATAGAATTTTAATTTTCCCCTCGTTCCCTCATAATAGACTCTGATGTTGCAGGGTTGTCACCGGCGGCGGCTCTGATATGTCCGCTCGAGTGTGGAAAATCGACGAGGAATCGCAGCTGATTTTCAATGGCCACCAGAAAAGCATTGATTCAGTGAAAAGGCTTAGCGACGTTCATTTTGTAACGTGTGGCGATGACGGATACGTCTGCGTATGGGGAGTGAACAAGAAGAAACCTTTGCACAAGTAGGTCATGAAGTTTTTCATGATATTCATGGATAGCATACCTCAGAAAAATTGATTTCATAATTTCCTAAAATTATTTTTCCATTTTTCATAGAATACCTAACGCTCATGGTGTTGGTAAATGCGGTGAGCCAAATTGGATTGTCAGCATCGCATGTATTCCTAATACCGAAGTGTTCGCATCTGGCTCCTCAGATGGTTTTGTACGACTTTGGAAATGCGACGATAACTACCGCGGAGCCACTGAAATCGCTACCATAGCCGTTCAAGGTTTTATCAACGTACTTTACTTCACACCAGATGGCAGCCATTTGATCATCGGCGTTGGCCAAGAACACAGGCTCGGGCGCTGGTCTAGGATCAAGGAAGCGAAAAATTCGATACTTGTAGTTCGAGTACGAAACGCCGACGAAGCCGGGTCAACATCCGTTCCAAGTGCAACTCCAAAGGATATGAACAGTGATTCCAATAGTTGTGACTGACAGATCTTAATGTGCCTAAATTGTTAATAAATTGCATACAATATTATTTAGATTAGATTATGTTTTTTCCACTTCCCAAATGCAATTACGGTTTTTTTCTTGTGTAGGAGTACCTATTGTGGTTTTTAATTTAGAGGCGAGGATGCAAAATTGTTCATCTTGCTAGTTTCACTATTGCCAATTATTTTCACTTCCGTCCCGATAAACTAAATTCAAAGCCGAGTATTTCTTTATAGTTGCTTGGGTTCCTTCCCCCAATAGATTTCACTCCAACGTACATAATAATATATTTTATTTCATTTTTATACAACAATGACAATCACGCTACATTTGAACATCAGTTCACATAGAATTTTCACTTACACCTAGGAAATGGACGGAAGATTAATACAAACACTTAACGTTAAACTACCTACGTTGAATTTGCGGTCATCTCTTTGCTATACTTAGGTGACATTAAATGAGGTTCATTAGTGAGTACACGAGGAAATATAAATTTGCGCAACAGTTTACGTATTTGATGATTTTGTCGGCACGCGCGTTCATCGGCAATTGCTTATCTTCTTGAGACACTGCCATACCCTGCCCTACACATTATTTCAGATAATAGTACGTTAATTTGCAGATCATTTCTACAGGCGTAGGCTTTTCGTACAAAATAGTATTCTAAAAAACAAGAGTTTTGATTTCAATTTCATACTTATTGTGCATCGATTACTATCATAAAGGGAAGACAAGACTAATTGCTTGTTAATATGAGCAAAAACGGCTATATAATCTGTACTTTTTAATTATATTATGACCCTATATTTTCTACCATTCTTAGATTTCGAATATATTGGTGCTAAATCCCTCGTAAATTCTCGAACAACACGAATCTGCCAGAAGAAAGAATCTCACCGAATTACTGCCGCTGCTTGATCGAATATTTTTCTACAGCACAATTACAGCCTGTCGAAATCTCAATAAAATTTCAAATCTCAATTTTTAAAGCTATGTACACAAATAAATTAAACGATGGAAATAATCTAAACAAATCTGTGTAAAAAGATGAAAATTCATCGTGATAACGAAAAAACAGTAGTATTTTCTTTCTTGAAGAATATAAATGATAACAAAAATAAAAACAGAATCGACTGCAACCATTGCTAACCTTTTTATAATCTCCTTGGCTGTTCTGGGCTTATACAGCAACAATAATTGTTCGGTTCAATTAGTACATGCTTTGAACTGGGTTTCTCTGAATAACTAGGTAATGATATTCCTCCAAATCTAAAAGAACGAATTTATTTAAAATACGATTTTTGGCTCGAAATGAGGCCAAGATTGATTCAATACCTTTTTAGAATCGGTTGATTTTCAGCTTCTATTGGCGCCGTAAGTTATTGGCCAGCCTTTTATTATGATTTTCAGTCTTATATCTATTCCTGTCTTTTTTCTCTTACATTTTCCATTTTATCAGCTGAGTTTTCTAATCGATAGCAACTTTTTTGAAACAATAATTTACCCAGTGTCCGCAAAATGGCCCCTATTACCTTCAAAGCTTGTTATAATGAATCAAACCCGGCTCAAAGCGTATCTCATTGAACATAATAGAACTCTCCATCTCAAGGAAGCCCTGCTTTCTCAAATCTCGCCAATGTCGATTGAATATTTCGAGAACAGATTTCAGACCTCGTTTTTAAAAAAAGGTCCAGCTATTGCGACAACAGATCACAGTCCTCAAATGTACTTACACGCAAAAATACTTACACACGAAATTACGTTTGACATTGCACCATAAAATCTTTCTAACCCACAGTTACCCGAGTGCGCTGCTCTGGATCTTATTTCCCCTCATTGGCACAATTATTATCTTCGGAGATTATTAGACGAATTTCACCTGGAGGAATGCAGTGCAACTTCCACTTTCGGGCATCAAATTGAAACGAATGGGCACTTCGAGATTCAAAAATTGTCCAACAATACTTACAATTCGATACGTACTAAGAGTCCTCTTAATTCTTACGAGGATCCAAATGGTTTTCACAAGTTATCATTATTATTAAATGGACGAATAACAAATTAATAACATATTATTGAGAAATGGTCCTGAAAAGTGCTGTATGCAAACCACCGTGCGGTGTCCTGACAAGCTCCCATTGACAAAACATGGCACTTAATGCCTGTTATGAATATCCATGATGTTTGTCAATGTCACAAGACCTCCACTGACAGCACAAAGTGAAAAATATCGAAGTAATTTTTAATTCTTCAATACGTTTTATTTGTTCAAATGCAGTGGCCATTCGTTGTTATATAATTATAATCTTGCAACAGTGCGGACAAACTTTTTTGCCCTAAATCCTCACAATTCTCCCATTTGCACCTCGAATGGTGCGGAAAATGAAAAAAAGAAGAAAAAAAACCCCATTTACTATTACAATCGAATTTTGAGTCACCTTGCCATTGACTGCAGGTTTTCCCGGGTGGTCACTCTGCTCAGTCTCAAATCGCATACTATGCTGATAGGAGTGCTCAGGTCGTAATCCCTTGCGAAGTTTTCCAATATAAATTTAATTAGCTCAGGGCTATTTAATACAAACTATAGAACAAAATTGATTTAAAAACATTTGTTCAGTGATAAAAGCTGTCAGCGGAGCTCTTAAAACATTCAAATCACCCGCCAAGCAAGATTCGCGGGGAACATAAATCATTCTACTTTCGTGTGATGGCACATTCCATAAACTACATTCAGTGCTGCGCACTTTCTCTCTGAAGTTCCCTTCATGACTATCAATATGCTTTTAGACAGCAGTGCTGTTTGTTTGGATGCGAACTCGTTTTACAGAGCCGTTCCTTGAAGGTGTCGGTGAACTGCCGGAAAATCCCGGATTTTGAATTCCAAGTCCGGGCGCGGCGCCCTCTTGGTTTCCATTCGTGTTTTTGGGCTTCTTCAAGCTTGAACGGAGCGGGCTGCGCGGCAGCGACGATGGTGCTGTCCCAACTGTCGACCCGTTCGACGACAACGTTGTCGACAGTGTTGCCATCGAACCGTTTGAACTTCCTCGCGTATAGGGCTTCCCGCTGGCATCAGTCATCGATATCCCTATAGATGAAATTGAAGAAGTTAGTGAAGCAATTTATACTAGATTATTGCACCTACTCCATGTTAGTTGAAAAACAACAGAAACTGACATCTATCCTTTAAGAAAAAATGTCATTTTTTTTGTGAGAAATGTACTTTTTCCCTAGATGAAAAGGTCGATTTCCACTTGAAAAAATGTTTACAAATGAAGATGGTCAGTTCACAAATAGTAACATACGAGTACATAAAACAAATTTGGGCATCCCATAAAAAACGTTATTTGCTCAAGGAAAATATCATTATTATGCTTTAATAAGTCAATTGTATTATTAGGTTAAAAATCATCTATAGTGAATTCACATGGAACTTTTCATATTTTTATTTCAAAAGTACATGCCACAGAGATGACATATTGACGGCTCAAAGGCCTGAAATTGCATAATTATGTAAAAATCAAGGACTATAGCAAAGTTGACAAGTTTGAGAAAGGGCTCAAACCGAAGGAAGCAACTACGTTGTCAATGGCAGCAGTTTTCAAGTCTTGAGTTTAAGGTGGCCAAGAGGTTGGCCGGATGGTAGATGGGGTGGAATGTATACGCTCTATGTAGCGAAATTGGGTTAGTGATGTAGGCAACTCTCCTTTGTTTCCCACTACTATTCTTTCGCGCTTTTCTTCTAATTTTTTTTTTTTAATATTTTCTTTTATTTTCTTTATTTATTTTTTTTTTCACACGGAAATAGTGTTTTAAAGAAGTATAATAATTATTGATGATCACATCTGTGATAAATAGAAACGACAATTTCCACTCAAAACCGCTAAATTTTTTAAATGTAAATTCACGTAAAAATGCGATTATTAGCTTGAAAAACATACCTTTGCGCTCTTTGAAGCCTGGGTTATTGAACGTAGTGGCAGCTTCACCACTTGGGTCTCGGCTGACCATAGTCGGGTCTCCGCCAAGCCGCCTTGAGAATAGCACATCGTATATCGTTGCCACAAATAGTAGAAACGTCAGTACTATGACGATAATCTGCAAAACACCATCATAAAAAATATAATGCACGGTTCCTTTTTTAAACTTAACTTCAACGATTTTTTTTAGCTATTTTTTGTAATGGCGATGAAGCTTGACAGATTACTGACGATAAACATCCAATATTAATTCCAAAACAATCTTCGATGGTATTCAGAGGAAATCATATTACCTGGATATAAAACGATTCCCCTCGCGTGATAACGAAATCGTTCTCCCTGTCGTCAGTCTGCAGGGCGAAGAGTATTGCACTTACTATGGAAATGAGAGCTGTAAAAATGGAGATGAGTTCGTTGAAAAAACAACATATTTTTAAGGGAGAAAATTCAAACAATTTCAGACAGTGTTCTCGACTGTCACAGGTGCGAAGTTAGCAATATCTGAAATATAATTAATGGGAAAAAATTACCAGCTAGAAGAGAAAGGGACATTTTGGCGAGTACGACGAAGGAGTATGAACAGACAACTTTTTCTTTGGAGACGACCATTGAGAGTTGGATAATGCTTAGTATGCAGAAACCGGCAAGGACGCAGGTGCCGGTCAGAGCTACTAGGCCAGCAAGGTACACAGCCCCTGAAACAATAAAGGAATTACTGTAGTCGGACATGTATTATTTGTGCCCCAAACCCCGCTCTACCGCTTTCAGAAGCTCCTAAATGTCTTTAAAAATAGAAAGCAATTTTATGAGAAAAGTCATACACAATTGTTTCTTTAAAAAAAAAAAAAAAAAAAAAAAAAAAAAAAAAAAAATGTGAACGGTTATATATCCCGGAAGTACAGTGTATTATCCAAAATCTGGAAACGGCTAACTTTTCATAATTACTGGGAAAACATTCTTTGAAAATTTCTTCGATTTTTTTTCACGGAGATATGAAGATTTATGTGTTGTGTCTTTTTAGTTCAGAATGTGTCTGAGTATAGTAATTAAAAATCTCTTCCGAATTCGACTTTTTGGACGATCCATTTACTAGGTACGTAGACATGGAAGTAGAAAAAATTAATGGTGGCTATGGCTATTTGAAATTACTTCCTATCAAGGAAAACAGTGATTTTCTAATCATCTAATCGTTTTTGGCGCCAATGGAATGTCTACAATTTACTTAGCTAGGCTTAAATTATCATCATCTACTGTTTCCAAACGTACCGACTGGTTTGAACCTGGTCGAGCCTTCGCCGCATTTCCGTCGTCCGTACAGGAGATACTTGCAGGTCTGCCACGGTCCGAAGTAGCCCTCTTCCGCCGTAGGACCGCCAGCTGCAAAAAAAAAAAAAAAAATAATAATAATAATAAAATAAAAATAAATAAATGAAATTATATAGGTAAATAAATTAAATAAAAAATAATGATAACACAAAATCTAGAATAAATAAAAAGATTTTTACGTTTAAAAAAGTTTACACCTTTAAACCTAATTTACAAATCACGGCATTTATGCAAAATCTGCATTATTCGAAGGGAAATTGGAAAAAATGCTGAAAAATCAGTTGGAGTAATATCGACCAAAAGTACTTTATTCCTACTCCAAACTCGAATTAGCATTCGAAAGAGCGTCAAATAATTCATGGGATTTCAAGATACGCGTACTGGAAACCGAACAACGGCGGTTAAACGAGAAAGCAATTCGTTCTACCGGCTACAGCAGAATATTAATCAATCAAATTCAGTTTGCTCTGCGAGGGGAATGCAGATTACATTTATTTCTGCAAGACATTTAATTTAGTTTTGTATATGAAATATATGTTGAATATATTATGAAAATAATGAGTGTACATAACTCGACAATTTATGCCACGTTTGCAGATCGAATACATTAGATGCAACGTATATTTCACGATGACTAGGCTCCATAGTTAATACTGAACTAATTTCAATCCATTTCGTATTGAGAGTGATCTCTGATATGCGTCTCTTTTATACTTTACCGCCGATTTCAATGCATCAAAAATAGTGATACTTAATTAATATTTTTATTTCATAAATTTTTATACTCTTAAATAAAAACAGAATGTAAGTGACCAACTTAAGAAAAAAGGAAGAGTCAGGTAATAGTGGAAAGCGCCTGTAAATGTATTGCAACTCGGAAATGAAGAGCCCGGCTAATTTGAGCAAAATGTCCAAAGAACGCATAGATGCATAGTACATCTAAGTTTGAGTCGGTGACAGGTATGACCAATTGTAACATCAAGAAATTCATACAAAACCCGCATACCAAATACCAACGACATTTGGATATCCTAAAACGTTAAAAATCAATCGACATTTCACGACCTTAAACATTAAAATATATTGCCTTTTGGGGATTGTGAAGGTTTCTACATACTAACAATAAGCGAATAGCTCGAATGTATGGTGTGTGACGCGAGTAATAAAAATCAGGCACTATTCACTCGTAGTTACTAACATTTAAAGACCCCTAGCGTCAAAATCTATTGATTTTCACGGCCAGTAATGATCTAAATAATGAAAAAATGCATAAGATGGAAGTACATTGTGTGATCCAAAGGAAACGAGACAAGTTTTGTGAAATGGCAAATGGGGATTTTTTTTATATGAAGGATACAATACAATGCGCTTGAATAAAATCGTAGCAACTATTTCCCTTATAGTCACCAACCAATCTGTTTCTCTGAGGGATAGTTGACAAATGTTCGAAATAATTACTATCACAAATGGATGATCTACCTAAAGCATTATTGAAGCGAAGGAACAAAAAACCACTGTACAATAATTTGCAGCGTTTTTCAAATCGGATACGCATCGTTTACCCTGTGGCAAAAAAGAAATCCTTCGTACAACTGTGGTCCAGCCACTCGCTAAGGTTGATTGAGCTGGTTTCTCTCGTCTAGGGTTCGCCTAATAGTTTTGCTGTAATTTTCGACAGATGAAGTTGAGAATATTTTCCGTCAGGATGTGAAATATGTCGCACTTGAATATTTCTTCAAATATTTTTCATTTTTCTCAGTTTATTTTGTTTTACTTTTTGAAAAGAAATCGCGTTTGATTTTATGATGTGGACGTGCATACTCCTAGGTCTTCAGGTGCATAATTTGGCGCGCATAGAATGCATAATGGGGAATATTCGAGAACCGTGATTCGAGGTCACGTTACAACCAGGCTCGAACCGCATCGTAAACAAGAGATGATGATTATGCAAACGGGAAAACTAACTACGTGACAAATTTTCAAGGGAGTTCGACGTGCCTAGCGAAGACGGCATTTCTTCAATACTTACACATGCAATCCCGTGATATCGAATAAATCCCAAGGCTAGAAACTGAATTTATGAAGGGAAACAATACTCAACCGACAGACAAATTTTCACATTTTCAATCAAGCTGATATGGAGGAAACGAAACAATAACTGGATTCTCCAATGCCCATTTTAATGAGAACAAATGGAAACTTTTTGAGTTGAAAATTAGCTTGTAAAAAATATTCTGAATAGGTGAGGTTTTTAGGGGTATAGCGAGCGAGGAAGCGTTAGTTTAATAAAAACTGCGTTTTATCAATGCGAATTTCGATTTGGATATGGACGTTCTTGGCTCATGGTTACCGGCGACACTACGCAGGTCGACCTTGATCGAGATTCTGACCAGTCTTGCTTACTCTTCCTTACATTCCTTCTCTCTCACCAAAGGCCGGATCCAATCGCGACCAGGGACCTCTCCCGACCAATAGAGCGAGCTTGTGTCTCGGCAAAAAAGAATTACGAAACGTCGCCTTCGCGGTGGCTCATCGCTACTGGTTGAGTTCAAGCAATGGCAGTGACTTAGGTGCGAGCCCTCGTAGACCTTGAGCGACACTTGAAACGACCGTTCGTACTGCCGAGATGATGACTGATATACTTTCACTAATGACAGCCACACGGGAACCGGATACATTAAGATTGAGGTGTCCAAGGATTGGAATGCACTGCGAAATGTAAAAATTGATACATTTTTTAACTAAATAAATTTTTCAATTCGAATTGTCGAATGTCGACTTTAATCAAATCATCGTGATTGAAATGCTGATTGAAAAAGTTTCCAAGCGGTTTTTAATTATAGTTAGAAACGTGGCGAAAAACGTTTCAAGAGAATAAAAAAAATAGTATAGTATCTTGTAGTAGATTGACGCGATGGAGAATCGGATCGGCAGGTGTAATTTATAAAGGGTTGAATAATATTGGTTTATTATTCAATAATAAACCGTTGTACCTAATCGCCCAACAAAAAAATTTCTAACCCCTCAAAATTTGATGTTTTACGTTTCAAGGCATGTAGAATCCAAATGTCCAATAAAAAACCAATCTGTCCGTCCGCCGTACGCCGTCAACACTTTTCTGAAAAGTATAATAGCTAATCTAAGGTGTGACAATGGCTCAATTCCTTAGCCAAATCGCTAATTCAATTTTAAGGGTATTTTCGGGGGGTTTTGAGGGGGAGACAATTCGTATTTTCTATCGTTTTTCAGAAAAAGGTGCATTTGGTATCAATTTCTATGGATTTTCGGACGCTAAATGAGACCATCGCGGGGTCGATAGCTTTATTGGTTCTCGAGTTATCGCAGCTGTTGTGTCGAATTTGGGTAATTTTCAGAAATTTGGCATGATGGTATAACCCGAGAGTTCTTGGAGCAATAAGTACTCGTTCTATAATCATTGGAATGCTCGCAAGACACTCTCTACAGCTGTACCGTTAGACGAATAATTTAGCTTTTAATTGAAAGTCAAGAAAAATAAAAATGATAAGGTAACAATTACAATAATTGCTACGGTTATAGTTCCCAATCTGTTGTTTCGTGGGAACATTTACAGATGTTCGGAATAACTTCGATCACTAATGTATGTTCTACTTACATCATTATTAAAGCAAAAGAATAATAAACCACTTTACAATAATTGGCAGCGTTTATTACTTGCAATCCAATAAAGCTAATAGGAATATAATTGGTTGCTCAATTGTCTTCGGTCATGACACATTAGAGGTGAAACGACTAATGAAGCGTCTAGGTCCCAAAGCGGGCTGAATATTTCTATTATCTTTGAAGAACTATATAAAAACTTTTTCATTGAGTTTTCCTTCGAAAACCGCGGCCAAATTACTAATGTACAACAGCGAGTTGTAAGTTGTAAAATTAACGTACCTAGTAGGAAGTTACTAATTGGAACAACGAAGGGGCTCTCGTGACCGGACCAAAAATCGGGTCACCTCTCAGGCACCGTTGCCGAAAAATTATCAGGCCCTCCCGATCGGACGGCACGAGAGGGCAACTACGAAGAGCCAAGTTCTCTCGGGCCAGGGCAAGGACCCGCTATGCATAATGCATCTGAACCCTTCCCTTTCCACCGGATTCAACCATCGTCCATCTTGGCAATCCTGCTCTATCCCAGTCCCTGATTTTTTTTAACTACGCCCCCAAATAACGAGTCAATAGCATAGGACGTTTCAATAGTGGTAAACAACTTAACTCTTACCTTCAAAACGTGTATAATCGACTTATTACCTGCTCTCAAATGATGGTAATTAGGTTCAAATAGTTGGATTGTTATTTCAAAATATCAGTTAAAAAAATGGGTCCAAACATTAGTTTTGTTTCAACAACTCAGTTCCCACAACATTTTTGTTGGCTTATTATTCAATAATAAACCATTGTAATCGCCCAAGAAAAAATTTCTGGTCCCACAAAATGTGATGTTTTACGTTTCAAAACATGTAGAATCCGAATATCCGATCTAAAAAATTCTGTTCGTACGCGCTCAACACTTTTCTGAGAAAAATACGACAGCTTAACATTAAAATGTTCACCAAAACTCAATCTTGGCTGGACAAGGGCTTCGCCCCTCCTGCCGTGCTTTTCATTTTCGGCGGGGTAGTGTCCTTTTCACTACTGCTTATATTGTTTTTATCCCCTGTATGGAGAGGCGTAACTTATAGTTGATATAGTAGTAACTATAGTTAGGTAGGTAGATGGCGGTTGTTACATATTTTTGTAACATGAAGAAGAACGAGGAGAACGACAAGGTAAAGTGTTGGTGTTCAACGCGAAGTTTTAGCCGAGATAAGCAACAATTCTCAAGAAACAGTCATAAAATGTTGAAGTGCAATATAATTAGAACGAAAGCCTATAAAAAAGAAGTATTTTCCACCTGATGAGTTTGTCTCTATTTTACGAATATATTATCAAAATTAGTGTACCCTGCCCCAGTTTCTCAATCAATTGTATACCCACGGTTTTTCGACTTTCGGCTCATACAATGGACAGCCATCTTTAATCATTATTGAAGCGAAGGAACAATAAACCGCAATCGTTTGCAGAGTTTTTATCCCGGCCGAGCTCTTTTGTCCCATCGAAAATCCTCATTTGATTAAGCATTTGATTTCTATAGAACTACCAGAGTTCTAGGCAGTAACATAGTATTGAGAATTATTATTCAATGCTATTGAACTAAATGGATCAGCGACCGTGACCTAATGTGGAGTTTTAGAGGCGGAGCTTGAATTAAAACGGTACTTCGGGGTCACACACTCCTCGGGCCTTTCTGGTCACTGAACCGCAGTTACGAAACTCTTGGGAACGGGTTCCTCGACTTTTCGCCTTCAGGTTTTTTCCCGCACGACTATAATAGATCCTCCTGCATCAACTTTTGAGCTAGACGGATGTTGTTAGGATAGCACTAGAAAGGCATACAATGCTATGAGGTCAGGAGATTCGAAATGAACCGTTGCCAGCGGTTTTGATTAAGAATTTCAACGGTCATAACAAGCAAACGTGGTTTAGAAAAAACCAAGAGCATAGCGCGGATGATATTCCCAGAAGAACGGAATTAAATTAGCAAACCAAATCATCAGTTCAACATTCTTTTGAAAAATTGTTTCATAGTATCTTCAAAAGACTTATGTTAAGGTTTACAATGTATATTGAAACGATTAACTCGTAATAAATTTGAAATGTTCGAACATTTAGATAGGCCAAAAGTACGCTTTGAAGAGCTTCGACCCTCTCTATACAACCGAACGATTTCTATTCGTTCCACTCCAAACCAAAGATCAGAGCTATCGTAAAAAACCTTTCTAACTCAACATCAATGATGAAATACTTATTTAGATTGAAAGTCGGCTCTTCGGAGAAGGATTTAGATAAATTCTTTCCACCGATCCTCCTTTCAACGAGAGTAACGGCGATCGAAGTAAACAATTAGAGGAAGTAGTCTCGAAAAGATTAAAAATATCGCTTCTTTGAATTTATACCCGTTTCAACTCAAATATTCAGGACAGCAGAAGTTTTCGCGATTTTTTCCTCCTCGCCGGGTTAAGAATAATGTGATTGCACAAGAACTGTAACCTACCTTTGATTTATGTTACCACCAGTAATTCTGGTTGGGAACTGTAATAATGTTCAAGTTGGCTTTCCACTGCTCGAAAAATACTCAGTCGAAAATTCTTTTCCCCTCCGAATTCGTCTTTACAATAGTTATAGGAACGTCTACGCGGCTGGCATTAAAGGTATGAGGCACTAAAGTACCCAACTAAAAGCCCACAAGTTGTGCTAACGCTTCGTCCAGGCGTTTTGAGCATTGCCTCCTTTTCTGACCCGTCGATTTTTGTTTTGTGAACTTGTAAAGGTGTCATTGTCGCCTCGGGCCAATTTTCACGTCTGTGAGGATCATACGAAGCGATGAAAGATGAAAGACGTCTCTGGTTTTCTCACAATAGATGTAGAATGCAATTTGTGGCCCCGAGCAGAAGCTGAGTTTGCTTGAGTAGCATCTCGTTTTTAGTGGCCTCGAATAGGAGCCCACAATAATCACAGAGGTTTGTTGCTTCGTAAAAATAATACATTTTCCCCATTAATCCCGCACAGTCAAAGCTTTCGAACGAATCGAATATCTGACATTTTTTTCAATATTCAAATATTCGGGAATCGTTATATGAAAACAATGGCGCCCTTAATGAAAGAACATAACTTTTGACGTGTATGCTTTGTCCGCTGTTGACAAGGGAGAAACATGGGCCAAAATGAGCGCTCGATGATGGCCCTTTTTCCAATTAGCGCTCTACCCGCTCCGCGGGGTTTCCAATTTCCAGAAGCGGAAAAGGCGAGGCGAGACCGGTGTCCTCCTCTTTCCCATGTAGCCGAACTTCATCACCAGCACAATATCGTCAGCTTGATGGTAATAGGTTCAACTGCCAACCTAGAGCGCAATTTCAGCGTTTTACACAAAGTGGAACGGAACCGAACTAGAACTCCGTTCCTTTCTAGTTGAGGTCTTGGATAAGCACGATCGAACGATACCCCGACCTCAGCTATCACGATTTCCCAAGATCGTATTATTAGGTTCAACTCCGGTGCTTGGAAAATCGTAGATAAGATCCAGTGGAAGGAAGTAATGAACCTCCATCCTACGTCTCCAGTGGAAATGCAAAAATTCACTATTCAATTGCGAGTCCCACGCTTGGAAATTCCAAGTTAGCGTATAAGTTGAGTATTAGGGCAATAAAAGTGAGTTGTAGTAGTGTTTTTTTTTTTTTTTAATATACTTAAGCGTAGGAGTTTTTCTTACTTCGTAAAATCATGTCACTAGAGCGGAATTAAAGCAGGTAACAATTTTTCAATACGCCTTTGGTTGTTTCAAAGCGATACGGAATCTTAATTAACCAGTACCTATGTCATTTTGGATTACTATTCAATAATAAACCTATTACTGTAATCGTTTATGAATAAATATCTAATCCCCTAAAAATTTGATGTTTCACGTCTCTAGGCACGTGGAATCCGAACATCCTAATCACGATAACTGCAAACGAGATTTTCCTTATAGTTATCAAGTTGAAACGTTCACGAATGTTCGGAATAGTTACACTACTAATGAGCTTTTACGTTTTCCATCATGACTGTGGAAGCAAAATATTAAACAACTGACATAATAATTCAAAGCGTTTTTCGCAAGGTTTAAATGTATTTGATCAATAAAAACAATTGAGAAATTTCCATTTTATACTTTAAATTTTTTTAGAAATATTTATGAAAGCGGTAAATTGCAGAAAATCGTTATATTGCCAATCAAAAAGGAGGAAAATCATAATTATCTCGGTTAACCATAGGATTGAATTGTTTGAAATAGAAATATATCAACTTAGCTGCTTTACGATGGCTGTCATAACGTAAAATAATTCTCGCTCATGTATTTAATGGTTTGCCAGCCTTGCGAAGGAATTTATTCTTTTGTCGCGGTTTAACAGCCTTGGAATAACAGCAGTAAAATTTTTCACAACGTCTTCTAAGTTGAGTAAATTCGCTTTGTGGGAAAGTTGATCTCTTACGGTGACGGAAGAGTTTCACTGTCGTTATGCGAACTTAAGTAGCAACTAGGATAACCTGATTGACGGGCAAAATGAGGTAGGAATGCTAGAAATGTCTGAGAGCGCGTTGCAAGCGGTTTATTCGATCAGTCGCTAGATAAACGTTGTTGCACGATATCTAGCAAAAACAGGAACTGAAAGAAATCAAAAGGCTTGGTGGAATTTCCAAGTTCTAACTTGTTTCATTCTGGTTTATCATTCAATAATAAACCATTGTAATCATCCAAGAAAACAATTTCATGTTTCTAAAAATTTCATGTTTCGAGGATTGTAAAATCCGGATATTCAATTAAAAAATGTCTGCAAGGAAAACTTGTTTTAAAAGTGTGATTACGCTTCTTTAATGGGGTGTACACGAAGATTGGCTTTTACGGTTTTCATCCGAGCGATTCACATTTTGCATAATTTTTCCAAAAAACGGTCGAAATTTAACCGATTTGTCACAAAAAATAAAATATTCGAGAGTAATGGCCGATGAATTTTGGAAACGGCTGATATCAACGCGAACGCAATTTTGTCAATACAAAATTTCACTCTAGAAACTATATTAGAAGCCAGCCTTGGCTCAAAATAACGAAGGTCATACAAAGTGCTAATACGTGCTAATGTCGAGCGATGTAAAGTGATTTTGACGGCCCTCTGGTCTTCCCTCACCTGTTGTACGCCGCATTGTTAAATTGGTAGCTTCCGTCACCAAATTCATAGGTATTAAACCTTGCGAAGGTCGAGTTTCATCAGTGTCCGCGCGAGCTATTGGATGTAAAACGTACTCGACCGACAGAAATTCTCCCAATCTCATTCCAGTCTCAGGTGGGACGATTGTTTTTTGAGTGCGCTTAAACGATATTTAATGTTCGTCGGTGGCGATTTATCAGGAATACCATAGGTGCCTTACTTCATGCTTCTAACGGGAAGTCAAGTCAGGAAGAAAGTTAGCAGATGATGGATGCGTTGCCCTATTCAATACGCTATCTCGCCTTACGAAGAAGTTGCCGTCATGGACCGAGAGTGAAGGGAATAGATGAGATAGCGAGAAAATTTCCGCTCAGTTGTCTCGTTCTTTACAAGGCTCATACCTACGAACTGAAGTGAGCTGGTTATGAGCGATTAGACGCCTACGAGGGAGTCAGTTAACATGAATTTTAATGAGAACGAGAGCACTTTGCCCGAAGAGTTTATTCCAGATCTGTTTACTATTTTTTCCATGCAAATGTGTAGGTGCGCATTAATTTTTGGAGAGACTCTTTTTACGAGAAAACCATTTACCATTTTTTTTTTATCGAACTTGTTCCAAACAGAAAAGAGTTCTATACAGCTCAAAATTTAGGCTAGGAGCAGTTTTACTGTCTCACAAATGGAACTTTGCATAGATTTATTCATAATTTTTCTTCAAAAGTATATGCAAATAACTCGAAGGACTGACAATGCATCTACAAAAATTAGGATTTCTAGTGACCTTTCGAATTTGAAAACTGGCACAAACTGAAGGGTGCTACTACGTTGTTGACGTCACTTGTTCTCTAGCCCTGGGATAGAGCAGTGATGCAGTTCGGTGTGTCGTACGCAGGATGGAATGTAGACAATGTGTGTGGTGAGACTGGGCTTGTGACATCAACAAGTCCCCTCGGTTAACTTCCATATTTCAATAGCGTTTTTCCTCTCTTGACAATTTCTCTTTCAATTATGTTTTTAAGATTTCCATTTCACTTGGAAATGATGTTTCTAACGATGTGCAAAAAATCATTGATGATTACAAGTGGAATAAAAATTCCCAGTATTCCCTGCCCGAAGAAGATGAATTTTTACAACTCAGTTTCATTGATTCTCGTTTTCAACTTGCCATCTATTTTTTGAGGAATAAATTGGGACAGATTAACCATTTGAAACAATCTTAGCTTTTATGAGTCGCTGGCCAAGCACTTTCGCCTTTTCAGTCCTCCTCAGAGCGTTTGGTCATCGACTAAGAAACCTGAAATCCCTTTACGTTAGAGAATTTCTCGTCTCGCCTCGATTGCCAAATGTTGCCCAAAAAATTGGCCCTCTCACAGCTTGTGCCGGTTTCTTATGCACTCTTTTAACCTTCGCGAGTTCAAACATCTTTGACGCAAATCGGCTGACGAAGAGACCGGTTTTGAGCTTGAATGTTTTGGTTTCGGCCGTTTCGCGCGGAACAGGTTTGCCAACGCCCCCAAGGGAAGCCAAGCTTATTCTCCGGTGACTGCCCTTCTTGGCGGTCGACCAGAATAGGACCATCATGAAGAAACGCAGTAGGAATCCGATATATTGGTTCGGCGGAATAATAGATTCTATTAATATTTCTTACTACGGAGAAAACAAGGAACGAGTTGCTCTTTTAGGCCAAGCAAAAACCAACCTAGAATCAACATCAGGCGGATAGGTACCCAAAAAATGACTCTACTGTTAGCCTTTTCTTCAGACGTTTTTAGAAGATAATTTTCACCGATGGCAACTGTAATTGCGTAACGGTAATCACTTAGTAACCAGAATATTTAGGTAACAAGACTGGACAATGTATGAGCTAAAGATAAATAGAGGGAAAATTATAACATTTTCCACACATTGGGGATTACAATGTATTTTTAATTATTAACAAGAACTTTTCTGGGTAATCCGTAAAAAAACGAAGGCATACATTCTTATTTTTAATACATTTTTACCCAAACTACATTGCACCTCTTTAACATTGTAACCTGTAAATCGCCTTCAAGTGAGACATATTCAATTGAGATGCAGTCATTACTGAAATCATTAAACAAATGGGCGGTGGCTACGTTTACAGGCCAAAGAAGATTCTCACATGGCAGAACTGGCATAGCATCCCAGGGCAGGGTCATCGACCCAGATAGTGCGAGGGCCGTCGGTTATACACGTACGAGCCGGCAAGAACCTGAAGACTGAGAATCTCTGCTCACGAGCGGTCCACCACTAAAGTTTTGAGTTGACGTATTGCTGAGCCTTTGTTTATTTAGGTGGAGAGAAGTTCAAAACGAAGAACGGCCAACTTTGTTGCATTAATTCATAAATTTTCGTGTTTCCAATTTTATGCAATTTTTTCCAATTTTAAGCATCGAGCGAATTCGGAAATCGATCATTATTGGTGGATTAAGTTCGGGTTACCGGTAATCTGGAGAATTGAAAAAGTTTCATCGCTCCAAGTTGGTATTGACTCTCGGATTACGGAGAAGCTAACTCACCGATTTTAAACCCTGCTCGATTCTCGTGGTAAGCGCTAAATCTTCGCTAAAGTCTTCAGTTGTGGGTGAATTCTGTGGTCGAATCCTTTCGCTTCTAGGCATGCACTTTATTCTTCCAAATCATGGAGTCGGGTTAAAAAAAAAAATTACCCAGTAATAAACCATTGTAATCGCCTTTCATTTCACTAATTTTGTTTCTGTGTGTCGTATCAGCCGAGTATGAAAATTTCTGGCGTTCTTTATAAATAAATTAAATTTCCTATCACTTCATTCATTTGTTGAATTCAATATGTAGTCTTGAAAGTGAGAAATTACTTGATCGATCCAACTTCGAGTGGTACAATCGAAGTAGAAGGCATGCGATAGAAAATTCATGTACCATCCGATTCGTAAAATTTACCTAGTCCTCATTTCACAGGCCAAAGCATTGAAAAAAAAAATCTGGTTCAGAAACGGCGAATATTTTGGTGCTGGACATTTTTGTTAATTAGTCAAGCCTTGGATAAACAAAGGAGCATTGAAAACCAACCGACCGAAAGTAACTAACCGCACCTGTTGTCAGGGCGAGCCTGTTCTCTCGGGTTCCCTTGTGACTCACGAATCTCACGATGTTCAGTGGTATCGATTAAACTTTCTGTAGCTTGGTTGGTAATGCCGGGCAATGGTTCGAATAGCTGAACACGTAACCGCTCCTATTTACAATGGTATTCAATCGTGGATAATATTTCGTAGGGATAGAAGCGGAGAGTTTGCTACGCTTTGAAATGCAATTGCACTAGTGAGGAAATCAATAGGCACCAAGGAACCTCGCCTGCATATTATAGAGCAATATGAAATTGATTCTGGAGATTGATTAGTTTGTTTTCGAATTAGTGTCGCAATTTAGAACGCTAAAAATTTAGTGTTAAAAACATTTTTAATATTGTGTACATTATTCTGGCCACCCTTCATAGTTCACCATCGCCGGTAAATCAAACAATGTTCTGGTAAAATTAATTCTTTAAAAATAAATCGTCGTCTTGTCTTTGAATCTTGTTATTGGACTCCAATAATTAATTAAATTTTCATCTTTAGGCTCTCGCGCTCTATCAGAACTTTATCATAAGCTGCTTATAGTTAGTTTATAGTCAGTCACATTTAGCTATAGTAAAATTATTCATTCGCTTATATAAACTTTTAGGTAAAAAAAAATCCATTTTCACCACGTACTAACGAGCGTTTAAATTAGACTACTCAAAAATGCACTTTCTTGAACTGAAAGTTCTCAGTGAAAGTTGAACATTTTCCAGCCGTAAATACCAAGCCGACTTTCATGGTTCGAGTTACTTAATTAGGCAAAACTAGGTGCAACTTGAACTGCTATCGTTTTTGTCAAGGAGCGACATTTTTACGTACCCTTTAGCTACAGAATTTTTTCTTGTGTTAGCGAATGATGCTATTCAATTGAGATCACCTTTATTGCGCATTGGCTGATTGATAGCTCGGTTGAATTGATTGGCGAGTCCCAGGTTTGAGTCATATTGTCAAGAAAGCATTCCTACGGAGACAAATTCTGCACTTTTCTCACGTTTTTTCGATTCAACGAAAAAGTTTTGATACTATAATCTATTTATTCTGCCAAATGATAATCGAAGGTCAGCGCAGCTGCTGTTATGTTAATTCACAACCGCACTCCTCGGTGATTGTGATAAATAATTTTTAAAAATAGATATCTCGTTGTCTAATATTTTATCCCAAGTACGTCAAATAAATCTACTCGTTCGTCGGTTTTCAATATTTGAAATCAATAGAAAATAAATGAGAAAAACGCTGAAAATGATTGTACAGTGGTTTATTATTTTTTTGCTTCACTCGTGATTAGAAAGACCATCCACTTGTTAAAATAGCCTAATCCAAATTCTTGTGAACTTTAACACCCGCAAACATATTGGTAATTAAAGGCAGAGTTCTTGGCTACTGTCGTAATTTTGAAACATATCAATTTTTTTCAATTATTAATTTAAAATATAATTATTTGCCTAACGAGAGTATTTAAGAGCTTTACAACGAGTTTCATAGCTCTTAAAATGATTGAGTTATACCGTCTTGCTAATACCTCTAAATCTCGAAAATATCATATAAAAGCTGCGATAACTTGGGAACTCTTAAAGCAACCGACTCCGTACGTCATTCGATCTAGCGCCAAAAATCCATATAAGTTATGTCAATCCATTGTTTCGAAAACCTTGGCAAATACTAACTATCACCGCTTGAAATCTTTCAAAAATACAGTTAAAGTTGAGGTAGCAACTTAGCTTAAGAATTGACCCACTGTCAGACCACGAATGATTTTTGGTGCCTATATTCGGAACTTGGATTTTACGGGGTTGAATTTTTCAAGAGCGATAAGAGCCAATGTTACGAAGTTTGCTTGAGAAGGAAATATACGTTTTTCAGCGCCATTTGAACCTTCATATTCACATTTATTTACATTTTCAGTAAAAAATGACGCGATGTGATGACAAACACGCACGCTCCCACCTTCGTGTTTCGGAAGATAGTAATTGGTGCAATTATTTCTCACCTAGAGCAACTGAATACGATAATACCTACCGTCCTTTGATTTAGCAATGAACAGAGGAGGATCATAATAAACGAAAAATCTAATAACTTGACATTGGTCTAGTTAACGCTGCCCCACTAACGGTCCGCTGAAATACTCCTATCGTCATTCATTGAAGCGTATTATTATCGCGAAGAGACGGAGCTCTAGACGGGGATGGCAGGTTTAGTTTTTTATAGGTCGAATCCATTTGGCAACGGATCAACTCCGGAATTTTCACCAGTTCTCCTCCAATAATGTCAACGTTGGCTGCTGCTTTTCTCGGTTATACGAAAATCGGGTGTTTTCCTTGTAGCTGTAAATAAAAATCGTCCTTCAACTGTTCGTTTGAGTTGGACCCTGCCAGCTGGAATTCACTGAACAAGTTTTTTCTTAGGTATCAATTTTGTTTCAAATAGTTAGGTAAATTATAGATGGCAATAGTTAGGTAAATTATAGGTGGCATAGTGAGTTAGGAAGGCATTTTGCTAATTCGCCACGCATTTTTTCGCGCGATGGAAAATGCCGAATATCGCGTGCTACATACCTAATGAGGTTTCAAGAGATGTTTGTTGATGGTTCAATCTATAGTCGCTGTAAGCAGTTAGCTGGTGATAACAAATATTTTGATATCTAAAATGCCCGAAGGCAACTCAGAAAGCAATGAAAATCTTCGACGAGAGGACGTCTATTTTCGACCTTCGAGAGTTGTTGTGTATTATTATTCTAACAGAACTGATGTCTGTCATTATTGACCATAGGTTGGGTTATTATTTAAAGAATCGACTATCGTGATCGCCCAGAAATAATAAAAATTGTTAACCCGCAATAACGCTTTTGTGTAGAATTGTCGAGAATTTCAAACATTTTACCCAAGAATATAAGAGCTATGAAAATAGTTCTATACTCGTTGGAAAGCATGAAAAACACTTTCTGAAGCTGTATCCTATCTGTTAGTTGTTTTGGGATATTCTTGGATAATCTCCTCTCCTCATATTGGAGTGAAATTAATTTGTTTATTTTTATAGGAAAAACTGTAGTTTCCATTTTCAATATATTTCCTGTATTTCAGCTCGAAGAATAGAGCGTTAAAATGAATAACATTGGAATCTTCCTCTGAAGTAAAAATAATTTTCTTTTTCTTTTTTTAATTTTTGAACCGGAAATATGTAACAATATAACGTTCCATGTGGTTTTCTGTAACCTATGGGGCAGATAACTATGAAGGTAATTGTTCATGAGAGCGTTTCAGTTATTAAATAAAGTAAATAGTTATTAAATCATCTACCTATAGACGAGGTGTCGCTCTCCTAATATCTCCTATCACAGAGACGTTCGCAAATTTTCGTATTAGCTCTCACAAATGGATTGTTTTTTCTAATCATGATGAAGCAAAGGAATAACAGACCGCTGAAATATCATTCGCTGCGTTTTTTAAAAAAAATATATTGTTACACGAAATTCTTCGAAAGGCAGTTTTGAAATTAATCAATAATATCGAGGAACTTGTTAGAAATGATGGACGTCGTCCGAACCGAAGACGTCTTGAATTTTTTAAACAATTGTACATTAATCATTGCAGATAATTTATGTCAAAGATATTACCTACACAGTTACGAATGCCTAACCCCAAAGGAACTCATCTCATTGTCTTTGAAAGACAATGTCGAGCAGAGAAAACTTAGCCACGATGCCTCATCAGCTCACTTTGTACAACCATCGATTGCGACAAGCTCGGAAGCCCGCAGCTTTTCCTTAGACTAACAAGAGTTGCCTGTGAATTTCAAGCAATGAAACGTATTGGACTACGAGAAATTTACGAGAAAATGAGCGTTCACCAGAAATACCGGATATTTTTTGAATACACGATTTAAAATTCATCTACACCGCTCGCTTAGCACCTGGACCACATAATTCCTTACTAAAACGCTCACTATCTTCACACAGCTCGAATTCTTCCGATTCTTTCGACTCGAATGCCACCGCGTCTACAAAATCGTCTCGCGTCTCGCCACTTTCATCACAACCAACTTCTCGCTCTCACTTTTTGTTTGTTTGCCAGATGAAACGCGTTTCGACTACCGATGTTGATAAGGACCTGGCATTGGTAGGAGGCCATATTCGAAGCTTTCTCGTCACCGGACCGAGACGGCTCAAGACAATGGAAGGACCGGGAGGTCAGAAGCAGACACGACAATCGTATGGGACGGGGAACGTTAGGAACAAGTGAGCGGAACGGAAGCGTTCCTTACACGTTCATCTGGCCTCCTTTGAAGTATTCCTTTAAACGTATCAACTGCTTCAACTTAAGCGCAGCATCAGTAAAGGTGAAATGAGCCTCGTCGAAAAATACGGCTGCTGAGATGAGCCTCTTTACTTCCACGATTACGTCGGGAGTGGAAATTTCGCACGGCTATTTTGGCCGACGAGAGAAACAAAAGTGACCTAATCTCCATTTTCATCATCTGGTCGTCCATCCAGGAATCTTTAGGGCGGTTTTGTGTAATGGGCTGTGAAACTCATTCCGTGTTTTTTAAAAGAAATTTGTTTGTGGAGAAAATTAAGAACAGGAGCACTTTATCAGCGCACAACTTTTTCTAACGAGCTTTGTCGTGAATCAACCATGATGTTCAAGATTGTCCCTTTCACTGCTTTCGTCATTCCATCGAAGCTCCAAGCTAGACAATCTGAATCTTTCCAGACCGATGATTCAAAAACCGTTGAAGCAAGTTTACCTCATAAAATTGCCGCAACTGCGGCGTCTCCGTTCGACCGCGAAATCCGAACTTTTACGATTGCGAATCTCTGATAAGAAGAAGGAACGTCGAGACTAACGGGTTGTAAATATTGTTCCAATCGGCGAGCCACAGATGCAATCAAGGAAAACTGCTAGATACTAATTGAAAAGCAGCCGACTAACCATTACTTAGGCGGCGTCGATTAGTTTTCAATTTTTGCAGAACATCCGTATATGACCGAAAGGAAACCGATAAATGTCGTAAAATACATATTTGTATAAATGGAAAAGACTATTAAATTGTTGCAGATGGAAGAAAAAGACGCACATACGAGCTGAAGAATGTTCTTCGTAATTTATGCCTTATGTGTAAATTTAGGTATGAAATCGAATCTGCAGCATCAAGCAACAGCGAGGTAACAATGGACTGAATATGAGAATAAAGCCAACTCTGGAAAGCAGGTTCTTCTCCCCGGCAAAGCAAGTTGTCCAAGGAGCAGATTAGGTCCAAATTTTGAAAATGCGTTTGAACTGTTCTCATGGACCAGTAAGTCCTGAAACCTCGCCTTCCCTCGAGGAAGAAATTATTTAAAATAGTCAATGGCGTCCACATTTCTGCTGGGCGATTCCAAGAGGAAAAATAGTCGACTCGCTGATAAATGTGGAATGTTCTCGATTGTAATTTAATTCGTCTCATTCCTGCGATCCTATGTAATGAAAACTTCTGAGTCATCGCATTCCAAAAACTGTTCTTTTGCTAGATGGAGGAAAAGAAGATAGATTTCTGATAGTTTCCACCTTACATGAGATGTAAAGGGGCCTCGGTGGGGATGAAGGGATTTCTTAAGCGGGCGATATCCTCTGATAACGCGAACTTCCCCTCCGTCTCCATGGCAGCGTCCACACAACAACTCTGCCCCTCTCTCGTCCACGTAAACAAATCCGATCGTTCTTGAATTTGAACTCAAATTCATAATTGAAACGTCAAATACGATTTGGAAGCGGTCCAAACTTATTACGTTATCATCAATCGCAAACAACGCGTTCGAAATGGGCATGACCCAGCCCTGCATCGCTAAGACGCAGAAAGGCACCAAGTGTATGACCTACATTTTGCAATTAACCTGCTCTTAATTGCTGTCGCGATGCTTCCGAGAACGATCGTACCCTTAGTGCTTCCTACCATCACCAGCACTTTCATTATCTGATACTCTTTCCTCCAAACGGGACAAAAAAAAAAAAAAAAAAAAAAAAAAATTAGGATACTAACTGTGAAAAATTGGCTGTGGATATTAGTTAGAATTACAAAACAATCTCTTCACAATATCCACAATATTGCTGTAAAGAGGCTCACCTTGGGGATTGGAGAAGTAACCCCATAGTGGCAAGGCGAGAGCCGTTACGGAGAGAGCGAAACAGAGGAGGCCTAAGGCCGAGACGCAAGTCGAATAGTGTGCTCGCTGTTTAGGCTCGTCGGACATTCTGATGCCGTCGGTGGCCGTGCAGTCATGTCGCACGACACGTTACTAATTTTCTGAAACCATCCGTTCACAATTGATTGGACATCGAAGACACACGACCGCACCTCGAATGCCAGATGTACTAAAAATGTCGAGTTTCCTTTCAAACGCCCAACATCACAGCACAATATCACTAGTTTCACTATAATTCGCTTTCAATTTTTTTTTTCAACCCGCGCAATTTTATTTTCTGTGTACCGCACAATTCAGGCAATGGGATGCGATGGGTGTGAACTGAACTGGAAAAGTCGCCGCGACGATTGACTTATAGTAAAAACACGTTGGCGGGTCGCGACTCGACCGTTCACTGCTGAGGTTGGAGAGTCGTCCCGCGAGTGGCACGTCACAAGGTGAGTAGTTTCGTGGAGGGGCGGACTCCGTTCATCACCGACAAGTTCGT